>JAOTOM010001730.1:0-78149 GCA_034440615.1 Ashinkailepas kermadecensis | reverse complement strand
ACATCATGCGACATCATTCATTCAGTTACACATATCCTTCTTCATTGTCAACAATGCCACGGCCTTCGAAGAACACTGATCGATTATTGTTATACACACAACATTCTCTTTTCTTTGCCCACTCTGCTGGGAGATGAACACCCATTTCTTATCAAGTTACTTTTCATCTTTCTCCAACAAACCAACTTGCTCCACGACTTATAAAATGACTTTTGCAGCATAATACATTGGTTTTTTTTCACGACACCAAACGACCGAGTGGGCCGAAGTGCCATTTCCAAAAAACCCCAAGCTGGAGTATTTAATCTAATTACCTAAGCCACGATCTTAAACACGTACTTGATACTGTTAAGTTTCATGTCAAGGTGCCTACTTTCTGTTCATTGTATTGGTGACTAACATTGATTGGCTTCAGGGTCTAATTTACTAAATTTGAATCTGAGCCAATGTTAATGATTTTTCCTTGATGGAAAAATAAAACCGGTACTTGTCTTTAGATGTAAGTAACCAAAAGATCACCAAGGAAGAAGATGCAGTGGAAAATTTATTGGAAGTCCTCACCAGAAACTGAAAGAAAACCTAGGTAGCACTCAACCAATAGTTCTACTGATAATGCTCTATGTGATACCACTAAGTTACCATGCTACCAATTCTACTTAATCATAATGGCAGGCTTGCTGTACGTCGCTGTGGTGTCATCTGGCAACTTTTGGTGAACTCTCCAGCTATGTTCGCCTTCAGTCACCGCTGTTCGGGGAGCACTTCCATCCCGCTCTGCTCATACTGCTTTGGCACCAGACATAAGCGTCCCAGAGTATACATTCGTATTGCGTTGTGTGGGCTCAAAGCGCAAGTGGGGAACATTGCGAACCGTTAGGGACCGATGGTTTGAAGGACCATTTGCTGTATATTATATATTTATTACCTAAGTAGCCAGAGGATTTTTAACTTGCTCTCAGTGTTAGGCATGCTAGACCGAGTTTGAATGGGGAATGTTCCTGGAAAAGTCTGAGGTAGGTAAGGTGTTTAGCAATCCTGAGGTCAGGACTATCTTCTCGTGACTTTGTTTGTGGCAAACTTGAAATGATTACGCATATTCCCAAATCAGCATAGTATGAGAGAAGGCTTAATAGGTGTTAATTTATTGTAAAATCATACAGACCTATTCATTTTTACAAAGCCCAGGCCTGGTCACGAGAAGCTACATACCTTTTGACTTTTGCAAGTGTAAAGCATTTCATTTTTGACAAACACATTTCATTTTTGAATGGCAGCCTTCTGAGTTTTGAGTTTTCCATTCCACTTGCTATAATACTGGGCCGCATCAGCGATTCATGCAATTGTCTGTGATTGCATTGCATTTGCAACAGTTGCAATCAAATGTCCTTGTTAGTTCGTTATCAACGCGAATATGTATATATGCCATCATTGGTAAGCAGCAAAAAAAAACTAAGCGAAGGATTCGACGACAACTGATTTTAAACCATGTTGCATTGTTGCAAAACTGGCACACGTCGCTACGCTTGCACATGTTGAATGCATCCACAGGCACTTAGCTGGCGCTTGGACGAAAGCTCTGTCAAAAACATGCAGTATAATTCAAGCCATCCCATAATTTATAGGCGTATCATGGTAATTACCTGTTTCATCTTATGGCTGCCGCACACCAATTGCACATTTCGCAAACAAATGTATGTAGTGTGCTCGCGAATGTCGAATGTTTGTGAAATATCACGTTAAAGGTGTGCAATCTCTGATTAATTGGTTGAACTATAGCATCGAGTAAGCATTTTGGTAATCTACAGCAACAAATTGCAAATGCAATGCAATTTGGCCTCTAAAGCTACAATATTACGACATCTCGGATATTTTTGGCAGTTGCCTTAGATATTGATCTACTTGAAAGTGGGCGTCGAAATTTGAAAATTATATAAATTATAACCTTAATTATACACCGCTAAAGTGAGGACTAAATAAGATCAGGTTGAGTGTAACTTTCACGGATATCCAATGTTAAAATTATACACCGCTAAAGTGAGGACTAAATAAGATCAGGTTGAGTGTAACTTTCACGGATATCCAATGTTAAAATCAACTTGCATGCAAATCTGTCATGCAAATTGGCCTCTTAAGTACGGCCACTACGGCCACAAGAAGTAGTGCATCTTATAGCGAAAGCTTGGTTCCACTTGGAACCAGGCGTCGAATTTTAGTCTTCCCGGTCAGTTAGTAGCTACACCGATTACATCACGATTTTAAGTAAATTTCCCTATGGCGGGTTAACGCTTAGAACCGGCCCAGAAAGGCTAAATGAGCGGCTCGGTCCTTAACGCTAATTCTTCCTATGCCGCCTACGTCACTGGCTATTATCAGACAATCCATGGAACCATGAACTTTACTGCAGACAGAGGCCCGAACTTCAATCGAAACAGGCACACATTTCGATTCAGGCAGGCACATATTCCGCCAGAACGGGCACGTGTGTGCTTGGGCGCAAAATTAGACCCTGGCTGGGTTCATGGAAGGAACTTTCTATACGGACGAGTCGCCGACTAAGCCCGTAGGTTGGTGATTTGGCCCCCTTCTGCAGTTTGGTCCACATATTGCGGAGGAGGCTGGGAAGCTAGCGGGCTATCTTCCTCTCTTTTGTGATGCTTCCTGTTCAATTCCGGGTAATCTGCTCCAGGATCATGTTGATTCACCGATAATAATTAGCTTACTACTGCCAGAAAAATGAATCGATTTGGCATGCAAAATCCTCAGCATGTCCTCGCATACCGGCCTCTCGCGTCCGGCCCTTGGTGATGCCACAGTACCGCTGGGCGAAAGTGACAGTAAAATCACCGGATGAATTCATGCGCCTTCCACATAACCTTAGGTCATAGCTACTTGTAAAGCTCGCTGGAATATCTTCATCCGTCTACATGACAATGAAAAGCCGCGCAGTATCTACGCGGAATAAGCTTACGCTTCCAGCAGAAGCGCGGACAGAAATGGTGGACCCATCACAGCGACATGACCAGTGACGGGGCGCAGAGAAGCGTGAACGTACCGTGAAATCATCGTATGAGACGTTCATCCAGCTACCGCAGGTACACGTTATGCGATAGTTTGTGCCAATGGGGTGGATGCACTTCCAGAAAATGTGATGCACCATTCTACTGTGTGAAACCGCCATCAACCAAAGTTAATTCAGCGTTATCGATTGCTCAATTTACGAATGCTGGGATACAAATGTAGCAAAATTGGGGGAATCGCTCAACTTCACTGGGAAGCAAATGTGAACGTTAAAATCATAATGAGGTTTCCAGTAGCTATGTGAGTGCTTGTTAATATAATGCTGGTGAGAAATGACGGCTGCCTACAGCGGGTCAGGCGAACTCAGGGTGAACGAATTGTTAATTAATTACAAAGGTTTGAAAAATGTATGATTTCCACAGCTGTTCTTTCAGGTCTGTGCATCCAGCATAAGTCAATCGTCCCGCTTCTACCAGCATTGTAGGTGCTCCTTAATGTTGGGATCAAATTTCATTGATGTGTAATGTAAGGTAGTGACTCAGAAAGATTGTGGCCTACATAGCTTCCGACTTTATGGGGCACTTATGCATTTATATGCATTCATATTTATATATTTCGACCTTCCCATACATCTTGAGCTGCCTGTTCGAACATTGCGGTTGCCTTATCGCACCGAAAATCGAATAATTCGGCACTAAAGTGGAAACTGACCGAGGTAGGATTGGATAACAGCAAACGTATGCACCTTACCATAACCGTCACGCGTGACTCGCCGTATTCATAGCCGCGCCAGTAGGCGGCGCTTCGGACGCATCACCAGGCGGCGCCAGAGCGACAGCTGCGGTCAGCTGCGACCAGCTCTGCCGGCAGCCGGACAACCGGACAGCCGGACAGGACAACAGCTGACTTTTCCAAAAGTCAAAAGTGAGACAATTGACAATGCTGGTATGACAAAACGTTGTAATCAACAAATCAAATGATAGAGATTCAGACGGTGTCAAAATCGTGAGTGCATACCGTTACGGCACGAAATTGCACGGATTGCCGTACTAAAGACCTCACTGATTGCAGACTACCAAAATTAAAATCGCATGGTACGCGATCGCAACTCCATATCACGAACTAACACAAGTAGAATAAGCACTAGCAAATAACAACGATCCGATATCACGCATAGCTCAGCTGATATCGATTGCCATCTGAACATATACTACAACAGCCTATCTACAGCATACTTATGAATAATAAAACCGGACATGACCACCCATCACCACTCAAACAAACAAATCTCATATATCACTAAAATTGCACCTTAGGAGACTGCGCACTCATACCTCAAGTGGACACATCGGGAACACAACCACTATATTCAGTCGAAGATTCAAAATGCACCTAAAACGATGGGCCACTCTCGCACACATACAAACACCACAACACAGCGCTAGCAAGGAAATTACTAGTCTAGAACACTAAAATACTCGGAACCATCCACAACAAACGACGCCTCATTGCCTTAGAGGCAATATACATCCGATAGACCGATGCAGCCATCAAGAAGCAAGTCAACGCGCGTGGGACACTCCAACTATACGAGGGAACCCCTCCCCCAGTGAACGTGAGTGTTTTGGAGTGTAACAACAGAAATTTACATTTCTGGTATTTTCAACGCCCACTCGCTTAACGCACGCAAATTCGTACTCTAAGCATAAATATCAAGTTTGTATACCTCACAAAAGTGACTCCCCTCCATATACCGTCTTGAAAATGCCTTAGGTTCAGACGAAACGTCGACAAGATAGAGAGATGAAGTATATATACATCATACAGATATGTAATTATATATACACAAGTATATATGTATATATATATATATATATATATATATATAGCGCCTTTGAAAACAAAAAATCCGAATTCCGAGGAGTTTCGAGAAAGTGTGTGTGTGGGGAGGGAGTCCTAAGTAGGTGGGGGACCTCTTCAGTTGTTCGCCCAAATCCTGACTAGGCCACTGGTTCGGTAAAGAACAGAAAATAAGGTTAAAGTATATAAAGTAACAAGGTATATATATCCTTCCGATGTAGGTCTAAATAAATAATGTTGTATTCCAAATCTCAGGTTCCCAGATATGGGAGCCGAATAAATCAAACGGTGTCGGTGTCCCCCTACTGACAAGTTGTAGTGTTTATATATGTTGTTTAAGTGGCACAAACAATTTGGAGTGTGTCGTCAAAATACATTTTTATCAGAAAAACCAACTGACGACGTGGTATTATGGTGCCCATGCCATATAAAACAACAAATATGCACGCTTAAAGCAAATGTGCAAACTTTCACTTAGCACGAGCCGGTTGAAGTTTCCCTATATTCTGTACTGAGTGCGACACTAGCGCGCCTCTGGTGGCTACTTGCGGAACTAAGTGCACAACACGATTTACAGGCGAGTGACCGGTTACCGATTATCAACAAACAAAATATGAACCCTTTCTGTGGAGACAATGACCCTTGTCATCTGCACATGCATAAAGATCCTGTTCGACCCTTTTTGCTCTCGCCTGACCGCCCCCAGATTCCATCAGTGTTTTCGCAAACATGTGTGGCCGGTGGGCCGCCATGACACAGCGGCAAGGTCGTCCCCGGCTGGGCAGACGGCCGAGCATCAGAACACAGTACATATAGCATGGCAGATGGTAGCCTGTGTGCAACAATGAAACAGCTATGGAGCCACGTGAGGGTGCGATATTAGTGAAGTGAATAGTAGGCGAGGGAAGTGGAGACACGATAAATGCTTCTCCAGGAAACTAGGCACGCCGAACTAAATGAAATGAAATGGAAACTGGGTACTTACGCATTCATATTGACGCTGTATAACCACCAATCATATCTGAATGAATGATGTCGACTTTTACCATCTTCGCGGTTTATTTGAACCGCAAACAGCAAAACGAATGTTAGTCCCGGCTTTGACCATTAGGTGGCGCTGCGATTGCACAACCGTAAAACTCAATCGCTTCGCGCTAGTTCAGTTGTGCACAAAACAAAAATGTGTTTGGTTTGAGCGTTCCACAACCCTGGGGCGCCATAATTTCATCTCGGCAACGTATTTTGTGACACATGAAACATGCTAGGGAAGATGATTCTTGACATAGTTTGTTTCTTGTTTGGAGTTTCTGTGAGTATCTGCACCACTGAGTAGGCTTTTCTGCATTCCACGTGTCTTTTTGCACGCTTTTTTCCCGCGTGTTTTTTAAATCAATTTTTTAAGCTTGAGCTTTTTCATCACTCCTGACGATGGCCCCTGGCCGAAACGTTGAGTAATAAAGTATAATCTTTACCGTTACTTTTGATGTCAACTCAGCACCTCCTGGTATATTGCAGGTCGTATATTTTCTTTACACGCAATATATATATATATATATATATATATATATATATATATATATACAGGTTTTCAGTCAAAGTGTGCTTGATCGATGGTATAGGTTGCCTGCTGATGTGGAGAGTCCCTCATTGAATGTATTTAATAATAGGGCGGGAAAGTTTTTTGGTTGGAGAGTCTTGTTTTTAAGATCTAATTAGACGGATATGGGTTGATGCTCGTGCTAGTAGGTGTACAATGTGCAGACCCCTTTCGACTAGCTAGCTTCGTAGATAGCTTCTTTGGAACTTAGGATATTTGGGTTTAAGGGCGCTTCGACCAAAGCGTGATCATTTAGCAAACTTAGGATATAGTGTTGGTTAGGATGATGAGCATCTTTCTTTCCAGGCTGAAGATACATAGGCTCCTGTGGCTCTTATTAAGTCTGAACACCTTATGACGTCATATATACTTACATATGCATATATATGTCAGTAAATTTTAAATATATCTATATGTATATATATATATATATATATATATATATATATATATATATGTATATATATACATATACATATATATAGATATATATATATATATATATATATATATATATATATATATATATATATATATATATATATATATGTTTACATGTATATATATATATATATATATATATATATATATATATATATATATATATATATATATATATATATATATATATATATATATATACATATATATACATATATATATAAATATATATATATATATATATATATATATATATATATATATATATATATATATATATATATATATATATATATATATATATAATTTACTGACATATATGCATATGTAAGTATATATGAAGTCATAAAGTGTTCAGACTTAATAAGAGCCACAGGGGCCTATGTATCTTCAGCCTGGAAAGAAAGATGCTCATCATTCTAACCAACACTATATCCTAAGTTCCAAAGAAGCTATCTACGAAGCTAGCTAGTCTAAACGGGTCTGCACATTGTACACCTACTAGCACGAGCATCAGCCCATATCCGTCTAATTATAACTTAAAAACAAAACTCTCCAACCAAAAAACTTCCCCGCCCTATTATTAAATACCTTCAATGAGGGACTCTCCACATCAACAGGCAGCCTATACCATCGATCAAGCACACTTTGACTGGAAACCTGTTGTCTCTAAACCGTCCTATGCCTTGACTTGCTGATCCTGAATTGATGAACCCTATGTGATACTCTAAATAGAAGACCATTATGCAGACTGACCTCATCTAACCCTTTAGCGATTTGATACATCTCAATCATATCACAGCTTAATCTCTTATGCTTGAATGAGTGCATATATAATGCCATAAGCCTTTCTCCATATTTCAAATTACCTAGTCCGCTGATATATATATATATATATATATATATATATATATATATATATATAAATAATATTAATAATAATAATAATAATAATAATAATCATCATCATCATCATTGGTATAGTCAACATCTGACTGAACACCGTTGTTTGCATGGAACATGGTAAACCAAATGTTATTCCGTGAACATTATTAGTGTTGCATTCGTAAAACCAAATATACAGTCGCTTCGATCAATGAGGGCGTGTATATATATATATATATATATATATATATATATATATAGATATATATATATATATATATATATACATATATATATATATATATATATATATATATATATATATATATATATATATATATATATATATATATATATATATATATATATATATATATATATATATATATATATATATATATATATATATATATATATATGCAGGCCCTCATTGATCGAAGCGACTGTATATTTGGTTTTACAAATGCAACACTAATAATGTTCACGACTTAACATTCAGTTTACCATGTTCCATGCAAACAGTGCGGTTGAGTCAGATGCTGGCAACACCAATGATTCTGCGAAGCCTCCACCTATGCTTGGAGCAAATTTTCATCGTAAACGCAGCTCAGAGCACGGCCTTGCCTCGTATCATCGTGGCCTCGTATCGTAGCGGTCCTCGGTCTGTGTCTCGTATCGTAGCGGTCCTCGGTCTGTGTAACCGGGCCTTATAAATCTGAATAGCCCCAGCGCGTACACTAAAATTAACAATGTACAAGGCAGTATCGTTAGGGTGTTGAAAGATGAAACATCTGCCATGTACATGTGTGTAGCTAACTGCATGGTGTATCTCCATGTTCTTGTGTGTGTGTGGGGGGGGGGAGGGTTGTATGTGTGTATGTGCAAGGCAAAACATCCCGAGGTGGGGAACCAAAAAGTTGAGACAGGCTAGGTTGTTTAACTTTATGTCAAAGTCAAAGTCAAAGTCATTTATTAAGGCACTGCCACATTGTGGAACTTACGAAATACCTAGTCAATTGATCACATTCCTGCCATCACGTTAGATAAAATTGTAAAAGATAAAGGATAAATCACATTACAATTTACGGACGGTGCAGCTTCGTAAAAATACCGGCTAGAAATTCATTCAGTTGCTCATGACATCCAATACAGACAAGCATTGCGACTCTGGTATGGTTCTTCACGCAGGTCACCTAGCTACCTAGTTGTATGGTTGAGGCTGAAAGTACGCACGAAGGTAGCACGGCTAATTGTGTCGCGTGCTTGACCGGGAAGCGCATTCCACTGGAGAGTGGAGCGGTAGGAGAAGCCCCGCTGGGTAGCTGCTAACCTACATCGTTGCAGGTGAAGTGCCCCAGCATCGGTAGCACGAGTGCTTCTCTCCGACACAGCCGAGCGTTCAACAAACATTTCCCTGATGGCAGATGGGCAGTTCGCGCCGTGTATCGCTTTGTGTGCGTTGCACAGGTCACGGTGTCACACCATCTCCTCAATCCTATCCCAGCCCAATTCGCGCAGAGAGGACGAGATGTGGTCGCGCTTCCGTCTTCCAGTGACCAGCCTAGCCGCGAAGTTTATGCACTTCTGCACTCGCTTCATGCGGCACGCATCTGCCCCACCCCATACGGAAAGGCAGTAAAGGATATGGGGGAACACATGGACTTGGACGAGGAGCTTCAGGACTTCAGGGGTGAAGTGCTGCCGGAATTTGAAGAGGGACACGATGATGGCGGTGCACTTCCGGATGATGGAGGATATGTGCTTCTCCCACGTCAGCTGCTGGTCGAGGAATACTCCGAGCACTTTCACTGTTGGGGCCGGGTGGATAGATTTTTCCGAGATCATGATGTGAAAACCTGAAGCTTTTTTGAGAGAAGATCTGGTGCCAAGAATGGTGAAGCAGGTCTTGTCCGGGTTCATTTTTAGACTATTGGACTGGAACCATTTTTGGAGTGCATGGAGAGATTCCTCGACCCGCAACCGAAGGTGGGAGAGGCTGACGACGTCAGGAGCAGAGTGGTCTAGGAGGTCGGTGTCGTCAGCGTAGGCCACAAGGCGACCGTGAGGAAGGAAGGAGGACAGATCATTGATGAAGAGGAGGAACAGGATCGGCCCAACGATAGACCCCTGAGGGACACCGTGGGTCAGGAGGAGTGTGGAGGAGCCGCCCGAGACCATCTGCTTCCGATCAGAGAGGTAGCTTTCGAACCACGGGGACGGGATGCCGTACCACCCCAGCTTACTCAGGAGAACGCCATGGTCAACGCTGTCGAAGGCCTTACTTAAGTCAATCGTCGTTAACGACGCGACGTGACCGATGTCGATGGCCCTAGAGATCCATTCGACAGCGTCGAGCAGGGCGTCCTCCGTCGAATGACCGGGGCGGTAGGCGTACTGAAACGGGGACAGAATATTGTTCGACAACAGATAAGCCACAAGTTGGGAGCAAACGACTTTTTCCGTGATTTTGGAGAAAACAGAGAGATTCGAGATAGGCCGAAAGTTGTTCACATCATCTCGCGTGCCAGATTTGTGAATGGGAGTGACGCGGGCGACTTTCCAAGCACTCGGGAAGGTTTGTGAGGTGATGGATGTGTTGACGAGGTGGAGCAGGTGCGGGCCGATCACTGCAAAACATCGCTTGACCGCAAACAATGGTACGCCATCAACTCCCACCGCTCGAGACGAGCTCATACGGCTTATGGCCTTCGATAACTCGGGGAGCGTGGCGGGACACAACACAAGAGCAGAGGCGCACACTCCGGGTGGTCTGGGTGGGCACTGCTCTATGTCGCCGGTTCGTCCCGCCTCCTCGGCAATACGGGCTCCCACCGCCGCGAAGTGGGCGTTGAAGTCGTCTGCCCTCGCCGTGGTGTCGTCGTCTCTGCCTGGGAGGCCTGCCGCGGGACGGAGACCGAAATGTTTCATTCGGCTCCAGAATGAGCGCCGATCGGTCAGCAGGTCCGCACACAAGAACTCGCGCCTGGCCCTGACCTGCTCGCTCATGAGCCCGTTCTTACATCTCCGGTACTCCTGGCGTGCGGTGTCGTCATCTTCGCTCCTCCTCCACACCTCGCACGCCTCGCGACAGTCCTCTTTTGCAGCATCGATGCCGGGGTCGTTACGCAGCCACGGACAGTCAGGGTGCCGGATCCTGCTTGTCACCAGCGGGCAGTGCAGGTCCACGGCTGCGTTCCAGATGCGCATGAAGACTTCAAGCTTGCCGTCGATGTCGGCGCGGTCGTACATAGGCTGCCAATCGGTGGTGATGAAGTGCAGGCAGAGTGTGTCCCAATTCATCTTCGCCCACGGCCTTCTGGTAATGGGTGGCAGTGGCCTGTTCCGCTACCTCCTGATCTCGCCCATGAGCAAGACCGGCAGGTGATCTGCCACCGGCTCCGGTAGGACGGTGACTGTCGCCTTCCCGTTGGGCAGGTTTGTGATGGCTACGTCCAGCAGAGACGGTCTGGGGAGGAGGTGGGTTGGCTCTCGCACGAGCTGCCCCAGGTTCAAGTCGTTGAGTGAGGACAGAAAACGACGTGATGCAGCACTCTCTGCTCCTTCCAGTAAGTTCAAGTTGTAGTCTCCAAGACCCAGCACTGGATGTCCTCGTGAGACTGCTTCCCGGAGCTGGCGCTCGATCAGGTCAGTGACGCGAATAGTGGCTGATCTGGTGGGTCGGTAGGTCACTCCCACGGTCACCGTCTGTCGTCCTCTCCCGCCCACTGACATCCACAGCGACTCCAGCTGTGGGTCTGATCCCCCGATGTTGAGCCTCACGGCTCGGAGTGAGTCGCGGATGATCAGAGCAACTCCTCCACCCCGAATCTTATCGGCGTTGGGATCGGCGGGCGTCTCCCGGTCGCGTCTGGTTATCGAATACCCTGGAAAAACCAGCGCTCTGTCCAGTACTTCCGGCGTTAACCATGTTTCCGAGACCGCCAGTCCATCCAGGTCGTGGTCCTGAAGCAGGTCATTGACCAGGTTAAGCTTCGGGGCGAGGGACCATGCATTGATATGTCCTAAATTATAGGTGGCCGGAGCAGTCACTCTGTTGGCGTCTGTGGGTGGCCGCCTCAGATGACGGGTCTGCTGGATACTGCTACGTGGTGGCGTTGCAAGAGTGCTGACCCGATCGTGTCTTGAGTGGAGCTGAATGAGCCAGCGATGTTGGTGGTAAAAAGGCTGCTCTTCTCGGGCTGTGACGCGAATGGGAATACCGCGCCACCTATTCCTCCCGCCAGCTTCCGCCAGATTCCGCAAGGTGGCTAGCTCTGTCGGCTGCGGTTGAAAGATGATGTTTCCAGATCTGTCACAGATGGCACCACCCGACTGCTGTAGGAGCCGGTTCAGACTCCGCGCTGCTTGTCGGATGACATTCATCGTGGTGTCCGTGTGGCGACCGGTAAAAAACGCGCCGTCACGTGCGGGTCTCGAACCGCTGACCTCTGGAACACGAAACCGGTGTGCTTCACCTACGCCAGATGGACGCGCTGGTCGGTAGCGTGCAGAAGATGTGTTCACTCAGCTTTCATCAGCTGTTTGTTGTCAGAGGACCGTCCAGAACACACGGCAGGTTTGCGGCGAGAATGACGCAATCAGACACATACAGGCCAAAAACTAGGTAAGCGATAAAAAGTCACTGACACTTCGCACGGTCCGGTGGGTCAACCACAGCAAAACTTGCCACTCTTACACACGTTTTGAGCACAAAATCACCGCCGTAGACACTAAAATCGCGCTAAAATAGAACAAAAAACAACCCTAGTAGGACACCGCGCACCAGCGCGTAGCACACGCTGATGTCCCGATCCTCCTAAATACGGCATGAACATCTCTGGCAGTTTTTGTGCCACATAGCGTTTTCCTGACGACATTCTGCTTATCTTCCATTGTCGCACTGCCCCCGCGAGCACAAACATATGTCCCCTATGATCGATTGCTCTCCATGACGTCTGGTAAGAACAGTAGTTGATCCTATCCTCCTTAGAAATTGCGATATTTTGTTTCGATTTCGATGTAATGTCTACGAACGGTTTTATGCTGCGGGCTCCTGCCCAAAATAATTACTGCTTGTGATTCTTTGCTTTATAGATTTTGTCATGTAACCATTTGTTGTCAAATACTGGCTGCCGAGAGTGGAGGCTGGCCACAGTGGTGATCTCCGTAGGGTGGCAATCATATACCTAAATTATATCTGGAGGTGGCGCCGCCACTACATATAGCAGTGTCTCTCAGCCTTTTCTCGTTCTCAGCATGGGACGTTTCCGTCATGACACTGTGCCTTCACTGATGTACTCTCCCCGTCTACCGCCTCAGTATTGCGCTTGTCTGTCATGACACTGTCTTCACTGATGTCCTCTCCCAGCTCCACGCACCAACAACCTTGAGCATAGCGAGGGCTGCGCGCCGGCCCAGGTAGGCATCAGTTCACCAGGCATATCTGATTTGATCGGGTACGATCAGCGGCGCTCAAATAATCGGACGACAGCTGGAACTGCTGACGCCATGTAAGAGTTCATGTGCGTTACGTCCTTGACCTTTAGACCAGCACACCCAGCACACGAGGAACGTCAGGGCAAACGGAAATTGGATATGCACATATTGCCCAAGTAGGTCCAGCTATGTTAGTTCTTTTTTCTGGTATGACCTTTCACGCGCACAAGTGGAACTTGCCAAAATCTTTCGATAATTTCAGGTGATACTTCTGCATGACCTTGTGGTTTCTAGGTAGCGTTTTTCCATGAGGAAAAGGGCTCCCTAGAAACTGAAGAAGGCGTATCTATGTGGGGCCTGCATAGGCTATCCGTGTTGGGCTCACATCGGTGGGCTTCAAGCAGAGCGCTGTCTCTGGGATCCACTTGGTTAAGTATTTTGCGGGGTGTCATGCGGTTTGGGTCCGCATGGGTAGGTATTGAGCGGGGTGTCACGCGTTTGGGGTCCACATGGGTAAGCATTGAGCGGGGTGACAATCGTCTGGGGTCCACATGGGTGAGAAAGACGTCTTCTTTTTGGGACCCCTGAGAAAGACATCATCCGTTTCTATCCCAGATAGTGAGGAAGGTGCTGTGTGTTTCAGCCTCGGGCGAGCAACATGAGCTTCAACCGTTTGAGGCATGGATGGATAAGAAAGGATCGAATAATTTCGTGCTCAGATGCACAATGAGAACTTCATCGGCTTCGAGCCCAGATGGATGAGAAACAAGTCAATTCCTTCTGATCCAAATGGTTGAGGGAAACTTCACCCATGTCAGGTCCAAGTGCTCATGGCTGGAGAATGCGGTTAGGCAGGTGTGGCCAACGTCACTCCAACTCTCGCAAATATTCCGCTGACAACAGCTTTCTGCGTTCTAACTCTTTACATCACTCTGACCACGTTACCGTGTTCGCGTTTTTGGTGTGATAATGAATACATTAATAATTGCAGGAATGGGCGAAAAAGTGAACTGTTGACGTTCGAATACACGCTGAGAGCTCCGTTATCCGTCTGTTTCGGGCCCCGAGTAGCAAGGACGTAGTAATTTCTAGAGGTGTTTGTGTGTGAGGTGGAAACAAATAGCAAACAGTTCCTATGCCAGTTCTGTCCCAAAACGGCAACATTGCTAATAGTCGAAGCTCCCGAAAATGAGTCATGTGAAATGAGTGATGGCCACGAGGTGAGTGATGACCCATTTGCTTCATCTGCTTCCACGTCTATATTTACAGCAATGGAACCTTCATCTATGTAAGTAAACCATGGTCAGACGCTAAATATATGTAGGTAGGCAAGCCTCGCGGAAGAGTAGTGCTTTAACCCTTACGTCATCGAAGGACCATCTAGCCATGCATTGCAGCCGCACGCCATCGGAGAACCACCTAGCCATGCATTGCAGCCACACATTATCGGAGGACCATCAAGCCATGTATCGCAGCCGTACGTCATCGGAGGACCGTCTAACCATGTATTGCAACCGCACGTCATATGAGGACCGTCTAGCAATGTTTTGCAGCTGCACGCCATCGGAGGACCATCTAGCCATGTATTACAGCCGTACGCTGGACACCGGCATGGAAACTGTAATTTACTTCAACGACACGAGACAAAACAGGAGCAATAGTGGCACGAAGCAGAAGAACGTGTCGTTTGCCATGCTTTTGTTGTTGCACTTCATATTTCTGCCGTTATTGTTTACGATGCACAGCCAAAGCAGGTGCGCAGAACATAGAATTAAAACGCCAAAAATATTCCAGGTTAACAGAGTCAAGCTACCGTGGTATATATTCTTCACGATTGCCGCCATATCGTCAGTTCAATAAATAAGGTTCATATCTCACAGCATAGTATCCCGGTAGCATAAAAATCGCAATATACAGCCACACAATATTCAACAAACATGGCACGAGCACCAGCTCCGTGGCGGCGCAGTAGCATGTCTCGACGACACCCTCACCCAGCAGCAGTCCGCCTGTCACGGAGGAGTTGTGACCAATGTGTTATCATCAGCCACAGTAAGCTTGCTCAGTTCACGACAGCGCCATCAGTTGACGCAGCAGGCCGACCAGCGCCGTCCAGAGGCCGCGCACGCGACTGGAGCGGGACCACAGCACGCGCCAGGCCAGCAGGAACAGCAGCAGACGAGACGCGTGGTGCAGGTAGAACGCCCTGGCCCGGTGAAATTGAGTAGATTTGGTGAGATGGAGAGAGAGAGAGAGAGAGAGAGAGAGAGAGAGAGAGAGAGAGAGAGAGAGAGAGAGAGAGAGAGAGAGAGAGAGAGAGAGAGAGAGAGAGAGAGAGAGAGAGAGAGAGAGAGAGAGAGAGAGAGAGAGAGAGAGAGAGAGAGAGAGAGAGAGAGAGAGAGAGAGAGAGAGAGAGAGAGAGAGAGAGAGAGAGAGAGAGAGGGAGAGAGTTGAGGAGGGGAGGGGAGATGGGAAGGAGAAGAGTTGGAATATTGAAATGGGACAGCACGGAATTTCGCCGACGAAAGATGTAATGATATCACAGAGGGACAAGAAAGAAACGTCCATTTCCATCTGTGATTAAGTTATTTCGCTTTCAACCTCTTCCTTTCTGGCCGTTGGGCAAAAGCAGTGCGCTAAACACCCAAGTGATACTGTTGCCAAATTCGGTTATTTCCAATTTAAGTCGGAACTGTTATAAGGTTAGAGATTGCTGACCCCCCCCCCCTCCACCAACAGCTTTTAGTTTGTGCAGTTCCAAGCAAATCCGGTACCAACGGGGCACTGAGTCAATTGGAAAGAGTTGGCAGTTAATGTGCACCTGGTCATCTCCGAATGAAATTATCTGGTCAGAGCAATTTCGTACTTTATTCACCAGTTCCTAAAACCTGATTTTATGGGATAGCTTGATGAAGCTTAGCATCTTCACGATCAGAAGTCAGTTGAACAGAAAATATTGTGACGTTTTGCAAAAGCATACGCGAACATGACAATAGCCTTCCGACAAATGCTCTTAGGTGTCTGTAATTAACTATTTACAAATAGTTGAGTACAGGATAAAAAGCGAACCGGAAATAAAATAAAACAAATGCAATGGTCACGAGAGGAAAGACGACATAAATAAACTTAGAAAGATAAAAAAGCAGGCGATAAACAGACACACAATCACATTGACCGCATATCAACCGAGACGCATTTCAATCGGATATAAATCACACATAGAAAATGGGAAACATCGGTTAGCCGTCCTCAAGGTGACGGAACCGACAGTGATAGACGTTGAGCTGATGACACGTACAATGGCCAATGGCCAATATATGGCCAATATATGGCCAATACAATGGTCACCAGCAGGCGAAAAATACATTCAAATTACAAAACGACAATCGGACAGTCAATCGAAGAAATGAAGCGTCCGTTTAAGAATGCCACATATGCTCACATTTTCATGTGGCGTCGAGTCAACTCCATGGTGTCCTTTTCCTTGTAAATGAACCGCCGCACTCCTTGGCAGTAGATGGAAGTATATTCTTTCCAATCTACGTCCTGCGGATACAAATAACCAACTTAATCAGCAACAGCGGATGTTTAAGATGTTAAAATATCTGGCAAGGCCAGCTTGATCGAAACAACGGTGTGTGGAACATGTACTTTAGCTTCTGCCACCTCTTTCAGAGCGTTTTGCCCGTGCTTGGTAGGGTAGCCTGCACTGCTACATGGAGACATCTGAACAAAGAAACCACTGCCCAGCGAAATAAACAGCATATATGTCCAGTGTCAGTACAAGAAAAGATGCGAGTTAGAAAAAAAAGGTCGCTGGTCGGTGGAGCGATTCAGATCTGACGACGCATACCGTTACAAACATTCATTTGAATATTTGAATACTTGAATATTTGAATACGGGCTTTGTGGAGCAGGATCCTGTGTTAAATAGGGTTCGTGATTTTCAAGAATTTCCAGTTGGATGTCCAGTGAGCCGGTGCTATTTTGGCCGAGACTGCCGCTGTTGCTCCCATGCTACCCCCCAGCTGCCATGTCCATAAACGCACCGAACCAACTGCACGCAGCCCCGTCACATCAGGACCAAATTGGAGTGCGCATGACAACTCGAAGCCCGTCTTGCTAAGAGATGGAAGAGAGATTTTCCGCGCATGAAGCGCGTCGAAAATTTCTGCCTTTGCATAATTAAAATTTATAAATGTATTGTTTGATCTCGTGTGTCTTTGGTTGCTAAGGGGAGACGGCGGGCGAGCCCCCTTGGCTGCGGCCCTGTAAGCATATTGCATGTCTGGACATACAAGCACAGGATAACGTGCTGCGCCACAGCCAAGGACCGATTCAATTGCCATCTTCACCTGATTTTCAACATGGATGCTAAAGCGAGTCAACATAATGGAAAAGGCAAGTAGATAATGCAAGACATATATCAAATGCAATATTCAATAGGCCAGTGAAGCATAGGCAAAGCGGCTTTGAACTCTTATTAGATCTCAAATAGCCTACGTCGTACTGATGTCTGAAATTCCTGCACTTCCATGCAAACTCAACACAATAAGGTGCATGTCTTCACGGGCGCTTGAAACAGAGCGCAGCTGCGGTTGATTCACACGTTTCTGATAGCGGCATGGTGTTCGATGCTGTGCATGGGGCATGTGAGAACCATAGCATGCCTCTTGCCCTCGCTCGGTCTCCTTGTCCAGGATAATATACTCAAGTAGATCTTATGCTGGATATATCCACACTGAATAATATTATTTCGCCACGACGTGGGTCCTCTATGCATCCAATATTTCACATATGATTATATATAATATTTTTGCTCCCAAAGGTGCGAAGTGTCCAAGCCAATGCATGCGTCGCTCCAATACCTAATTAGCCTCATAAAACGTCGCCCGTGCGTGATGTTCTTACCCGAATATCGAAGTTGAACTCGCTGTGATCGTGTTCGGACATCTGATCCCAGAGCAATGGCATGTTGGTGCTCTTAATCTGCCACTGGTGGGTGAGGAAGTATCCGATGAAGCGTGTAGAGCGTGAAGTAGACTTGCACGCCTTCACCAGCCTGTCACATAGACAATGACCAGAACGGTTATACTGGATACAGCCTTGGTGCTACGATTATCGGAGTGTTTCGTCATCTGCAAAATAATGCCCTGTCTGTAAATAACGCCGTTTTGAGAAGAGCCAGCACATCTTAGTAACACACGAAAGAGTAGGTCATGCAAAGTGCAATATAATGACGGAGCTAGGATGAGTGCATGCAACACACGAAAGAGTGGGCTATATAAAGTGCAACACAATGACATAGCCATGATGAGTGTATGTAACACACGGAAGAGTGGGTTACACAAAGTACAACACAATGACGGAGCCAGGATGAGTGCATGTAACACATGGAAGAGTGGGTTATACAAAGTACAACACAATGAGGAGCCAGGATGTTGCTCGTCAATTCACTACCAACCGATATCCATGAACATGATCTTGGCCCCCACATATGCCGGGGTACATTGCACGACTTCCGTCCATCCCACTGGGATAGTTCCGGACCAATTTTCCTAGCTCTGCACAAATCTTCGCGCCATGACAGATTCCCAATGAAGTAGGTCTGCTGCAAACAAGGCTGGAGCAGGATTCTCTCATACCTGCCGACGGTGGTGATGCCGAAAGCGGTAAGTCAAAAGTTAGAGACTTTCCCATTAAGACGGCATCAATGACATACAGCCAACCCAGTCCTTTAGTTTAACAAATACGGAATATAAATATGGATTTAAACACCCCGATTTAACTTTTGCAATGCGACGTAAAATTGCAGTAAAAGTTAATGCAAGTACGAGCAACTGGTTTCTGGAATAACACGACATCGAATGGTGGAAGATAAAAACAACAATTGCATTGCAAAATGGCTGAATGCAACATGGTATTGCAGGCTAATGGATAGTAAGCAGGCTGATATTACCATTGACGTGAGTTCAATTCCAATGAGCCATGCCAAAATTGAGGGAATGGGTGCACTTCAGACTTCTACAGCAACAGGCTGCTGAGGTAGCACTGAGTCGTATTGGGAACCTATATGCCACGAGCTACAGAGTTATACGTCCTTAGCTGTATACCTGGGTAACGAGAGATAAGGCTGTCAGATGGCGTCTACAGAGCATGCCGATTCCTTGCGGACATCTGGGTTCACATCGCTGTCAGAATGCTAACCAAGTTCACTCATGACCATGAGGTTAACTGCGCGGTGTTTCATCGGAACGAGACACGTACCGTGGCGTTTTGCCGAACAGCCTGCCGATGCCGTCGATGACGTACGACGGCAGCAAGTCGTACGTGACGTGCCAGAAGTTCCAGGCCATCAGCGTGCGCGTGCAGCTGTTGACCGGGTACCAGAGCGGCCGACAGATGGGGTTGCGGCGCACCTCCGCGTATATCCAGTGAAACGCGTCGCCCAGATGGATGGGCCGGGTCATGCCCGATGTGCAGTTGTAGATGAGCAAGTCCTGCGGCCTGTCAACATAGGTACCGTGGTGAACGCGGTGTCGACCGCGGGCTGGGTCGTACAGCCTGATACCTCCACCGCACCAGCCTCTCCCACTCCATGTCGACCTTCGTGGGCTAGGTCACCCACCCGGGTGGTCATGGGAGCGGACCAGCATTAGGTCGTTCACAAATTGTTTCAGTCGGTTGACCTGTTGCTCCCTCCCCGCCCCCACTTCCCTGCAAAAAGCGGAAGCGCTGTCTGGCGGTGGAACATCGGATTTAAATGTGCGCAGTACCCGTTTCTTTGCAATTAGCACCATGCACTTGTTAAGCCATATGTGCATGGTTAATGTTAAATCTGAAAAAGTCCCATCACAAAAGTACAGCAAAGAACGAAAAATTAATCATTTCTGGTGTTTTTGTTCATTTTTTTGCAACAATGGAAACTTAGAGGAGTAACGTAGCGCAGCAGGCGTGCCTGAAGACCTCGCCTACAGAGTACGCGCAAAGCTACCTATACAAACTTGTAAATGCAACAGTACTTTCTTATTGGGATAGAAAATAATGGTTGCAGAGGAAAATAACTCACTTAAACTCTTTACGGACCGAACTTTCTCCAGCGGCTCTTTGATCGAGCCACAGGGATGCCTGGAGAGTTGCGTGTTCTTCTCAGGGGAGGACACCTCCTGCACAATGGGAACCAGCTGCTACTCGTCAATGGCTGAACAAGCTGGCTATGCTGACAGTAGCTACAAGCTTTCTTAAATGTAACGCTAATATGAAGGTTCGATGTTGCCTGGAAATGTTGCGTAGACTTCGAACACACCACGCCACTTCAGCTCAATGGCATGAGCTTTCCAGAAAGTTTAGCGTGCCGATAGATCGACACAGTCTAAGTACCCGAATTGTTATTCGGCCAGCTGCCAGCTGGGCTTAACTGGTCAAAGAGAGAGGATCATGTGGGACTTTAGTTCGCTTGGCTGCTTGATAGCAAAATGTAATTACGAGACGAGAACTCACCTATGCATTGCGCTCAGAGACAAGACAAGAAATGGGTAGGCGTGCATTTTCCGTTTCTACTGGAGGAAGAGGTCTCCTCTATAAACAGCCGTACAGTCATCAGAGCAGTAGAGCAGATGACGATTTCAGCAGGTCAAGTAGCCGTTCAGCCATCCGTGTCGACAGCGCTTTGCGTCGGCGAACATATTACTCTGAGGAGCGTCACCTGTGCAGAGCGCTCGATGAAACTGTTGCCGCAAGCAACCTACCCCGCTTGAGTTCGCGCCGAGTCCAGAGTCCGCAGGCCCGGATGACTGAACGTGCGGTTGGGCACGTTCGCGATCCGGACTCCGGCCACGTGTGCCGACTGTGGCATGCCGCGATGAACGAACATGGCCTACAGCACCGACATGCATGCCACGAAATTTCCCACATGGACTGTGTGCTATGCAGAATGCCTTGATGCAACAGCTGGAGCTGTCGACAGCAGCACGCTCTCCGGCCGTACCGCCAGCAGTCGCCAACTACGTCATCAGCGTGCTACTACTGTGCAATCGACGGATCCTGGTACGTTCATGCATGCGACTCTAATACAATTTGTCACACCATTGCAGGATGCGACCCATGCAAGCTCAGTTGAACTTGCACCTTCGTGCCGCCTCATGTCGCTCCTCTTGTGCGACCTCGATGGTAGCGGGACCTGCTGCATTACTGGCGGTTTTGGCGGCAGCGTCGCAACCGCGAGGCAACGGGATAGCAACGACTCCACCTGCACTGATCTGAAGTAGAGATGGCGAACATCTCTCTATACCCCATGCCTGCTCATATCCAGGGTGCCCCGAGCAATATAAGTGTGCCTTCCAGTTACTGTCTTTCAGTTAATCGACGAAGTGGCAGATCACGAGTGGTACTATTGTGTCAACCCACGCCTGATTCTGATCGATATGATCTGTTCCTGGTCGAAATTCAACAGGGGCTTGTGCGAAATATGTATGTCATGGTCATCGTTGGCTATGTTTCAGATAATAATTATGCCAAACAGTATTTGTACTTCGTAGTTCTGGATGTGGGGATACGAATTATTGGGTAATCGAGTATGGAGAGGATATTTTTATCCAAACTATTAGAACCATACATCCAACCATCTAACCATCCAACCATCCAACCATTCAACCATCTCATGCTGGGACTATGCATTATCTCCGCACTAAAAAGAAAAAATGCTCTGTCGAAGATGATAGCGAAAAACAGGCATCTCGATTATATATTCCAATCATTTCACAGTGAAAAGGAAGCTCTGTCACTGGCTAGTGCAGCGCAGGATACACTCGCTCCAAGAAATGCCAAGATAATGCATCCCATTATATCCAGTCAAATAGAGGTTCAAAGCGGTCGCGTAATTTTGTTAGGAACGGGTTCACGGTTGGCAGATTAGGCACATCCTCCAACGTAAACACTGATTTAAACTGCTTGCTCAGCTCCTCAACCATCTCACCATCCTCACTCAACATAGTCCCATTTACTTCCAGTGGACCAATTGTGCTTGAAACTTTACTGAGCTTGTAGAATCTGTAGAACTTTTTGCTGTCCCCATTACAGTTCCTAGCCAAATCCAATTCTTTTGCTCGCTTTGCTGCTCTGGTTTTCTGCTTCACAGCGTCTCTAGCTTTTTGATACGATCTTAGAGTTACGATATTTGAAGCTTCCTTAAATACTCTAAATGCATCTTTCTTAGCCTTAATTGCTTTTATCAAATCAGGCGTAGGCAATGCTGGCTTTCCTACCCTTCTGTTGTGCCTTTGCCTTTTGGGGGACATGTCTAATCTGAATGTCCCTCAAGTAAGATTTGAACTTTTCCCACATTTCACAGGCATTTAAATTGGAGAATTCTTCTTCCCATTCTATGGCACTTTAAGCCGCTCTCATGCAGTCAAAGTCTGCCCTGTTACAATTTGGAACATTTGCCAAATTATCCTTGTCTGTGCCCTTTACTTGTGCCTTGAATCTCATTATGTTATGGTCACTTCTTCCCAGAACTTCTTCTACAGTCAAGTCTTGAACTAAATCACTTAAATCTGAGAAGACAAGGTCCAAGAATGATCCCTGCCTAGTTGGTTCCGTTACAAACTGGTGTAAGAACAGGTCCTCTTCAAGGCATTTCCTAAACTGTTTACATGATGAGGAGCCAACGACAACATTTTCATATCCTTTTATATTAAAGTCACCAAGAATGAGGCATTTCCTCCGAAAGTTTCTCCGATTTCCTCACAAATCACCTTATTGAGCTCCAGTTGCTGAGAATGTGGCAAGGTTCCTGATCGGTACAAAGCTCCTATTCTCAGTTTATTGCTGTTGCCTTTTCCCACAGCAACATCAAGCCAATTGGACTCCACAGACACATTTTTTACACCATCTGCTACTTTTTGAGAACTGAATAAGCTATTCACATAGAGCATTACACCACCCCCTTTCACTGCCGGACCCCTATTGCATGAAAACATATTGTATCCCTGGATCTCATAGTCCTGCAAGTTATCCCCAAAATACCCCTCACTGACCCATGCCTCAGTAATGGAAACAAAATCTGGTTCCTCCTCAGCAACATAGCACTTGAACTCATCAAATTTGGATCGAATACTCTGAGCATTAAGCATCATGCACTTAACAAATGTTCCATAACCATCTTTGGCTTTTTCATGTTGAGTAGCTCTTTCATCTCTGGATGAGGTACCACTCTGCCCCCTTGAACTATTGCTATCCCTATTTGCTGTCAGTGAGGTTCTGTTGCCTAGGCTGTCACTATTGGCATATCCCTGAGATGGCAATGTCACTTCTTCCCTCCCCATCCCACTGTCTAGTTTCCCTGAAGGACATGCTCATATACTTTGCTTAACACTTGCACCCCCTTCTCGGAGAAGTGCAGGCCATCCCTCTGATAGAGGTCCCATGAGCCATAAAACCTGCACCACTTGTCAACAAAGGTCAAACCTAACTCATTGCAGAGCCTACCTACCCTGGCATTGGCTGCCAGTGCCCTAGAGCTCCACTCAGGAGAGACTCCAGCCCTAGGCAGAATAGCAGTCACAATGACTCTGCTATTGCTTTGCTTCAGGGTGGCCAGAAGGGCCCTGTAGTCTTGCAGCAGCTCCTCACTCCTAGCAAGACCTATGTTATTTACACCTACCTGCACTACAACTGCACTAAACTGGTGCTCACTGGTGGCCTGTGCCACCACTGGCACCAGGTCTTTGACCTTGGCACCAGGTCTGGTGATGCACCTCCTGCCTCTCCGACCTTTACAGAGCACCCTATCTAAATTCCGCACACGAGAGTCGCCTACGACCAGCACTGTCTCCTTGCTACTATCCTGGGGGCAGTCCTCCAATGCCTGGAACCTATTTGATGTTACTATACCTGCCTGCTGAGCTGCTCGACTAGGTTGCCTCCCACTCCTACCACCTGCCACCTGCCACTCACTGACACCTTGCTTAGGCTCGCGCCTCCAAGTCCTCCACCCCCTGACTTTAAACCACTGCCCCTCCTGTGAGCTACAACTAGAAATCTTCTGTTTACTAGGAACACTTTCCTCTACAGATATCCCTGCCACCTCCACAGCAGGGGAAGCCTCAGTTACCTGGTGGCCTGTGACCACCTGGGCATAGGATGCCCCTGCTACAGACTGACCACCTGCGTGCCTTTTCTTGCCTACCCTGTGCAACAAGGGCAGCCTTGAGTTTGGTAAACTCTGCCTTAAGGGTTCTAGCCTCCTCCTCTAGTGCCTGCATCCTGGTAGAAACCATCCTACCATGGTTTCTACCAGGTAGGTGCACTCTGCTATGACGTGAAAAGTATATTGGTATTGCTTTGTTTTTCGGAAGTTTTAACAAAAACAATTAAGGACGGTTTTTCGGTATTAGACTAAGAATATTCTGCATATATACTCCATAACATACTGCAGTCCTCCAAAACATTTCGGTGGTAAAAGTAGAAAATCGGTTCGGTGCTCTATTCGATGGAAATTCATCTACAAAGTTCCATGTTGCGATTTGTTCTCATCAGATGGTAGGAGGCTTACGTGATTTTTACGCTTCACACCACCCAAGCTTACCGGCAAGCTTGGGCGGTACGTATCCGCCGAACACCCACAGACGGGAGGTGGTGCGTGAGCTACCCAACCATCCACACACATCTGACCTCGAAGTGTCCGTACGTGCCTGGCAGTGGCTCAGTACGTACTGGCGCCTCACCTGCATGTGCCCATGTGCCAGGCGGCGGTAATATCCCCGACTGACGCCTCACCTGTGTGTGCTTATGCACCAGGCGGCGGTAACAGCCCCGACTGACGCCTCACCTGCATGTGTCCACGTGCTAGGCGGCGGTAACAGCCCCGACTGACGCCTCACCTGCGTGTGCCCATGTGCCAGGCGGCTGCGATCATAAGATTGATGGACACGTCCACAGGCATGATATCGGTCACCAGCTCCTTGTGGTAGTGTTGGGAGGACATCAGACCCTTGCCGGCCAGGGCGATCAATCCGGTGGGTCCGTTGAGGTTGTCAATCCAGCCGGGAATCGGCTCCTTCCAGGCGCACGTGACTGTGGCAGGCCATAGGTTAGGTCACGGTTTGAATACGGAGGAGAGCTGCGGTCGAGACGGACCATAAAGTCATAAAGTCATAAAGTATTAAGGCTTAATAAGAGCCACAGGGGCCCATCTGGGTAAAGCCTATCTAGAAAAGGTACTAGAATGTACATACTCCCACCCCAATCAATCCCTTATCCCAAGTTCCTAGGAAGCTATATATCCCAGCCCATCTGACACCACTCACTTGCTACCGCCTAACACCCTCAATAATCACAGGCTCCTCCCATCACACCCATCGTGCCACCATAGACAACCTCATCAGCATCACATCCCGAAGGAAGGTGCCGAATCCACTGCTAGGCACATCCCACAGAAATTCATAAAGCGTTCAGACTTAATAAGAGACTCACTTGCTATTGCATAATGTACTCAACAATTACAAACTCCTCCCATCATACCCATTGTGCTACCATAGACAATCTCATCAGTATCACATCCCGAAGGAAGGTGCTGAATCCACTGCTAGGTACACCCTATATAAAGTTATAAAGCATTTAGACTTAATAAGAGTCTCACTTGCTATTTCATAACACAGTCAACAATTACAAACTCCTCCCAACTCCCACTCCTCCCTGTCGATCAACCTTCCCTGGAATACAGAAAAACAATCCCCTTATTCTTATAATGATTGTCTATGCCGTTTTTAAAGATGTTCAGTGTGTTGCTACTGACAATGGTTCCTGGCAGCTGGTTCCAGTGTTCTACTACCCTGTTGGTGAAGAAAGACTGTCTTAACCTTGTCCTGCTGTGATTAACTTTAATTTTGAATTGATGGCCTCTAATTGCATCATTTCTGTTAAATTCAAACATTTCCCTGAGATATCCCTGTTCCTGACCATGAACAAATTTAAAAGCCTCTATGAGATCTCCTCTCAGCCTTCTATATCTAAGTGAAAACATGTTCAATTTCTTCAGTCTTTCCTCATATTCTAGGTTGCCTATACCATTAACCATTTTTGTTGCCCTCTTTTGTACTCTCTCTAAAAGCCAATAATCTTTCTCATAACTAGGGGACCAAGCTTGGACACAGTATTCCAAATGTGGCCTGACATATGCACAGTAAAGCTTCCTGATGACCTCCTCACTTTTGTATGACACATTCCTCTGTATTGCCCCAAGCATTCTTAGTGCCTTCTTCCTGGCTTCTTTGGTCTGTTCTGATGCCCCCAATTTTGTGTTCAAAATAACACCTAAGTCTTTCTCCTGCTGAGTCACAGATAGTACTTGGCCACCCATCAAGTATGGAGCCTTCATATGCTGCCTACCTTCATGCATGACTTTGCACTTATCAAAATTAAACTTCATTTGCCATTTTTCGGACCACTTCACTAGCTCGTTTAAGTCGTTCTGCAGCAAAACCTGCTCATTTTGCCCTGTTATTGCCCTAAAGATCTTCAAATCATCCGCAAATTTCAAAACCTTACTGCTTAGGCCACATTCAATGCTATTCACATATATAATGAACAATAGTGGCCCCAGTACCGACCCCTGGGGGACTCCACTAAGAACATTTTGTCATGGACCAATATAATATGGCGCCATATTATATACCAATATAATATGGCGCCCAAGTGTGGCTCCAGGAAGGCTATGCACAGGAAAACAACAACCTACTGCACGGAGCCTAGCCAGCAACGTGGAAGCTGATTCAAACTGCGTTCAATTTTGAATCCATGCAGATTCCCCCCTGTATAATCCCATCCCAGTTCATTTCGATGCAGAGCGCATTGCATCGAGTAAGCACCTCGTCTGCGACTAGCTCCGGCTCTACCATTGCAGCCCATCGTTCCCTGAGGCGCACCACTCGTTCATCTTCAACAAGCGCCAGGTGACATCGAGCAGCGCAGCCTCTCGACACGCTGAAACTCTAGCCAGCAAACGCTTTATGGATAAATCTTGTACCGCATACAGTCGAATGTTCAGGAAGTCTGCCTGTTTTGTATATTGTCGCCACAGCAATGCTTATCGGAGTCATCCGACCGATAATATTATAGGTAGCGCGTGGATCCAAACTCGCGATTGCAACGTCGCTCCCACCCGAAGGAGTAACAGGTCATCTGACGACTCGACCACTCTGCCGCACACACTGTGGTGAAAGTTTACTGCTATTAAAACGTTTGCAGTGGAATGACCTTCGTGGTGTGGTTTTAGCTAAGCACTATGACATGCAGTGTATGCATGATTTAAAAAAAATAGTCCCACAACTAGAAGTGTTGTGAACGTTTGCACCGCGACCAACGAAGTGGCATAGCACTGGGAAGGGATGATGGCCAATCAGGGATGAAGGGGCTCGCTCTATGTCCATACATGGGGAATGGTGACGGCGGAGAGCGGAGATTACCTGTGGACGAAACTCCAGCAATGATAGCTGTACATGATGGCGCCGCTTGTCTCATGGAGAGCAAATGAATGCATCATGCATGTGTGCATGTGTACGGTGATGAGATTCACAGCCTCTTCACACTTCGCAGCACGCAACTCACCGAGTGGTGGTCGCACAATAGCCACAGGCAGGCTTTCCTTCTCATCGGCGATCAGGGTCTCCGCTAAGGCCTTGGTGAATGTGTAGGTGTTGGGAAGCTTTCCAAGGAGCCTGTAGAATAGAAACGTCACGAGCTAGCTCGCATTCAATTGCAGGCAGATAGGGTAATGGAACCTGAAATGGCCATGGACATAACTGCAGGAAGGGCACCAGTAATTACCTGAAATTCGGAACGCAATCTATAACTGGACTGTGAGCGGTTTCGTTCCTTTGTATAATGATGACATTATTTCAGTTGATGGGCCTCCTCGATCTCAGTAATTACGTTCAGAGGTGAAAATGTTATGTTACAACGCTACACATAATGTTCATCACATGATTAAGTGCCATGGGCGAATAAGGACCGCCAAATAATCAACCATGTGACCACTGTGCAGTCAGCTGGTGCGATGTCGCAGGATTGGTGACGTACTGTGTCACTACGCTATCACCAGCTTGACCAGTCCCGATATGCTTCTACAGACAGCCCAATGACTCACCCAGCCTTCGACCGTATCACTTTGCACGTTTGTCACCTCTCGTTTTAAAGGTAGAAAGCTAGCGGGCTCAGAATACAGGGTGACACAGAAAGGTGCTCAGTCCAGTCGTGGTAACGCAATAGACAACTGTAGCGAAAGCGAAAGACCCGCACTTTCTGCTAGTTAATTGTTACTACATCGGAATTTGGTGAAGGCTTCTCGAAACTACTGTCTAGTTGACAGACGTATATTGACCCGTCTATTCGATGCACTCTAATGATTGATTTGTGTTTGTATATACGCGTGTTATTTGTTGGAAGGAGTCTGCTGCTCTTCCGTGCATAATAAGCCATGAGTTCACTGCCAATAGAATGGAAGCATATAAGTATAATGCCAATCCATCCTCTGTGGAGCTCCACAGAGGATGGATACTGATGTTGACAGCCGCAACCGATATATTTATCTGAGGCCATGCACAGTGTTAGTGGCGACACCGTTTCCCGTGGCTAAGGTTGCCTGAGTAGGAGTTGAGCTATTGCAAGATGGTTATCGGCATACATGGGTTGTTAGGTAGGGTATTTCTATACCATATAGGTGTAATTTCAAATATTTGTAATTTGTATGCCACACAATTCGTGGTGCTAAATTTAAAAAAATAAGAAATTGGTATCTACTTACTCATCCACCATGTGTACGCAGTTCTTGTACCTAGCTAAATGATATAGCTCCAACAGTAAAGAAGCAGCGTCTTTGCGATTAGTGGCGCAGCCCGGGGTCACCTCTCCAAAATTTCAGAAACGTTTCCCACTATGTTTAATGAATGCCTTGCGGTAGGATTTTTATGGGCACCCCAGGGGTACCCCGACCTTTCTGGGGGACCGGGCCGTTGTGGGGCACCCCAGCCTTTGTGGGGGCACCACGGCCCCCACAAGGGTGCCCCTGCAGATTGCAGGGGCACTCTGCAATCTGCAGGAAGCGCGATGACACAACAGTTGTAGGGGCACCCGTGTAGTCTGCAGAGAGGGTAATCGCAGTTGTTGTAGGGACACTCCTGCAGTCTGCACTCAAGCCGAAGTAAGAGGACCCCAGCAGTATGCAGAGGATCATCCCAGCCTCTATGGGGTACCCCTGCACTTTGTAGAGAGGGACACCTCGTCATGTTATAATGCTATGTCACAGGCATCTAGATAAGGGAGCATCGGAACGGAAGAAAGGGGCATCACAGAGGAAGGGGCACTCCCTCAGGCGCCAGCTTCCCGCAAAAAAGTTATCCTGGCTGGGCCGCTATTTTTGACACACTTTCATGGGAGTCATATCAGCAATTACATCATATTGTAGCCACCCGACCATGTCCATGACCTTTTTGTCCGACACACCTACATGGGAGTCATATCAGCAATTACATCATATTGTAGCCACCCGACCATATCCATGACCTTGTCCGACAGACTTACATGGGAGTCATGACAGCAGTTACGTCATCCTGTATCCACCCGACCATATTCATGACCTTGTCCGACAGACTTACATGGGAGTCATGACAGCAGTTACGTCATCCTGTATCCACCCGACCATATCCATGACCTTGTCCGACAGACTTACTTGGGAGTCATGGCAGCAGTTACGTCATCCTGTATCCACCCGACCATATCCATGACCTTGTCCGACAGACTTACATGGGAGTCATGACAGCAGTTACGTCATCCTGTATCCACCCGACCATATCCATGACCTTGTCCGACAGACTTACATGGGAGTCATGACAGCAGTTACGTCATCCTGTATCCACCCGACCATATCCATGACCTTGTCCGACAGACTTACTTGGGAGTCATGACAGCAGTTACGTCATCCTGTATCCACCCGACCATATCCATGACCTTGTCCGACAGACTTACATGGGAGTCATGACAGCAGTTACGTCATCCTGTATCCACCCGACCATATCCATGACCTTGTCCGACAGACTTACTTGGGAGTCATGACAGCAGTTACGTCATCCTGTATCCACCCGACCATATCCATGACCTTGTCCGACACACCTACATGGGAGTCATGACAGCAGTTACGTCATCCTGTATCCACCCGACCATATCCATGACCTTGTCCGACAGACTTACTTGGGAGTCATGGCAGCAGTTACGTCATCCTGTATCCACCCGACCATATCCATGACCTTGTCCGACACACCTACATGGGAGTCATGACAGCAGTTACGTCATCCTGTATCCACCCGACCATATCCATGACCTTGTCCGACAGACTTACTTGGGAGTCATGACAGCAACTACGTCATCCTTTAGCCACTCGACGGTGTCCATGACCTTCTTGGGGTCCCCTGGACTGGGGTACACCACCTCCTCGATCACCTCACGGTCACAGTTGCAGAATGCCGTTGATACGTGAATGAACGCCTGCAAACACAAGCCGAGGCATACAATATCCGAGAAAAAAACGCAAACGTAAGAAAAAACGTCTTTTCGCCATGTCCGGAAAAGGACAAAATTTCCATCATAGTTAGTGTAATGGAGAGGCAACTGATACTGCACGGAGCCATGTCGCACAGAGACAACTGACACTGCATGCACCCATGTCATGGAGAGGGAACTGATGCTGCACGGAGCCATGTCATGGAGAGGGAACTGGTACTGCATGCACCCATGTCATGGAGAGGGAACTGGTACTGCATGGAGCCATGTCATGGAGAGGGAACTGGTACTGCACGGAGCCATGTTATGGAGAGGAAACTGATGCTGCACGGAGCCACGTCATGGAGAGGGAACTGGTACTGCATGGAGCCATGTCATGGAGAGGGAACTGATGCTGCACGGAGCCATGTCATGGAGAGGAAACTGATGCTGCACGGAGCCACGTCATGGAGAGGGAACCGGTACTGCACGGAGCCATGTCACGATTTACAGGTAGTTCGGCTATCGTGCATGATAATCATTACAGTGTGCGACATTGCCTGGTACTGCAGTTGGTCATTGAATCGATCATAGAAAGGATTTGGTATTTCGCGTAATGTCAAAAGGTTATGAAGTGTATTGTAGTCGGAGCAAGACGAGGAATAAAAGAAAACTACATAAATCTTCAAGGTAAGCTCAAATTTAAGTTAAAGTCGGTAATAGCTTCCTTCTGAACACTAGCCAAACTGCAAAGCTCATCATTGAAACTCATTCCAGCTTCTTATTCGAGTTAGTTTCTTAGACCGAGAAGCATTAGCGCACTCATAAGAGAACACAACCAGCACTCGACTGGTATCGGCGCTTAAGCTGCATCCTTATGTAAGGGATCCCCTCGGAATCCCCTCGAAGATCTCCCATGTCATCACAGTACTGACCTTTAACACACACCAGCTCCTGCCACACATGCACATACGCAGTAAGCAGTGCGATGTACGTCACTACGATCAATACGATGTCACCTCTACGATTATACCTCACCTCTCTAGATGCTACCTCTCGCTCTCCACTACGATGCCACCGCTGCATGCGATACGGCTACGGTAACGGTGCCTGCACGTCGCCTGAACCACGTTGCGATGCGCAGCGCACCACCTCACCACCAACTGCACGACCGAAAGGCGATGTGCAGCCTGCGATGGGCCGCACCCAGCCACCGACCCCAGCTGCCCCAGGTGGGCATTTGAGCGGGATGTGTGCCGGTATGCGGCCACACAGTGTGTGCCTTACACAACCGCAATGCAACACCTGCGCTTCACAAAGCGCTCAAGCCCTACTTCAACTCCACCTACCCATGCACCACCCACCACCCAGAGCAGTTACGCAGCTACGCTCCCTCGCCCCCCAAAGCTAACCTCCTGGCCGCCACCTCACTATCCCGAACGTCTTGCCACATCATTGGCAACCGGCTCCCAGTGCAGCCGTCCGATCCTCCAAAGCCCGCATGACCAGAGCTCGACAGCCAGTCCTGTCGGACTCGTCACACAGCATCCCCACGATCCGCCGGATCCGGATCTCCCGTACCCACCAATCCACTCCCGAAGAGTAGCACCAATAGACACCAATTCGTTCAGCAATGGGTCTCCTCCTCCAGTCCAATAAAATGTCATCCCGTCAAAATTAATAGAATATAAATCACAAATCCTACACCAAAAATAAGTCATAGTCGCGTTGCAAGAAACCCACTTTCGTGATTCAGGTTCAATCTGGAACATAATCCTAGACTACACCTGGCACGCTGACAACGTCAACGTGCCAACCCGGAAGTGGGGTGCAGCCATCCCCATCGCCAACAGCATTACTCACCGCCGAGTGAAACTAAATATTCCCATACACTGCGGAGCAGTGAGCCTCAAAATTGCTCATGGACAAACCACTCTCATATTACTCTACATCTTACCGTCAGCTGCAGCCCCCACACCGCAAGAACTGACTAATTTGCTCAATCAGGCTCTTCAACCAGTCCTCATCATGGGAGAGTTTAACGGCAAACACCACGCCTGGGGAAGTGACCAAACAGACACTAGAGGCTGCGAAATCCACCAGGTTATCTCAAACCACAACTTAGTGCTCCTAAACATCACAACTGGACCTAAGGAGGTTCTAGCACTTGCATTGATTTAACATGCTGCTCCTAGCGACTAAGCTCCCTATTCGATTCGTCAGTCCCAGGGGACCTCGGGCTGGGCGACCATTACCCAATCATAATCACACTCAACACGGACACCAACAATTCAAAAGATACGTGCCCGAAGCACACCTCCTGGCACGCTACAGACGGTCCCAAAAACACTGCCGGCACCCAATTCGAACAGCGCGCCAAAACCCTTGGCGAACTCTCGCGCCACAATTCAATTGGTTCACTCCTACCGTCAGAATATGGAAACTGTTGATACGCTTCAACCTGAAACGCCCACCACCAGGCCCATTCCCCAGCTTATTTTGAGTGGACAGCACATTACTGACTCACAAGTCGTAGACCACTTTAAGGTGCACTACGCCAGTACCACAGGCAACAACACCTATGACACCACCATAGCAAACCCTCCTGACGCCCTCACCGACGATACAAATCTCATATCTGACAACACAGAAAACCACAATCAAACATTCACTGTGCATGAATTGAACCTTACGATCAGCAAGGGTGGAAACACGTCGGTTGGGCCAGACGACATCATTATCGGTTTTTCAAACACCTCAGCAGCAATTTCCTAATGTACTTACCGCCACCCACGATTGTACACTCTGTATCGGTAGGATGTTCGGGGGTACCCTTAACTATGGCTGGCCCCTAGGAACGTAGGCTGTGCTGCTCCACACTAATAATTACTGGTAGACTGCGCCGCTTCACAGTTATGCGTTGCGTGACAGTCCGCAAGTTTCACCACCGGTCAGCCGTAGGTATTCGCTTGTGCGGTCGTCGGGTGGTCATTTGCCCTGCAGCCATGCAGTGAGAAATACGGGTCTACGCTGTTCTCGCCTTGCATTCCTCAGTCGGCCAAACAACATTGGCAGTTCAGCGATCGGTCCACCACTCGACCTCTGTAGACAAGCAGAGTTTGATCGCTGTGGATTTCGGACTTCGGCAACACAGAATGAGCAGGAAAGGTTGGAAAAGCTCAGTTGCAAAGATGTAGCGAAAGGAGATGGGAGGTTTATGATGTCAATGAAGTATTCGCTGGCCCCAAAATAATAATAGAATGTCCAACATTTATACGTTTTAGAAATGTAGTTCGAACTCTTGCTGAGGTGGCTTTATGAACCAGGATCCAATTGCTAAGAAGAGCTGGTTTCGTGAACCATGGCCATGATTCCATGACTTACAGTTTTACAGTCTAAATTTGGCAAAGCGCTTCACGTGCCGTCAATACACCGACACGGCGACCCCGGCAGCTCGCTCTCGACCTATCGTGCCAATTGCCAACTGACCCTCCCAGCCGGGGACTAAAATCGAGCACGCGAAGCGACTCGAACCCAGCATTGCCAGGACAGCGGAGACGGGTGCACGACAGCGTTCTAGCCAACTAAGCTAGCGAGGCGGCGGGTCACAGGGAGGCACTTGCTTGCTTAATTCAGATTCATTGACAAGTCAATTAGTTACTTGATTAAATTGCATCTACTTCATTGAGAATCACATGTTTTACGGCGCAGGGAATGTGTTGCATGATATCATATTATTTATTGCATTTGTTGTGCACTGTACTGCAAGCGACATATTCAGAATTGCGTGGGGATAAAGTATTTCTTCACTCAGACACCATCGAACTATTTTACCATACAAAGATTTTACTTTTTATGAAACAATATTTCTGGCACTCTTCTCGAACTCTTGCTGGGGTGGCTTTATGGACCAGGATCAAATTGCTAAGCAGAGCTTGTTGTGTGAATCCTGACCTATAAATAAATAAGAATAAGAAGAACGGAGACATATAATTATAAGAATATATAAGAACTGAGATAAATAATTTATGTTATTGGATAAATAAGAACGGGCGACCCGGTTACATTTCGTGCTGAAGCAATATAAACTAAAAATGTATTACGGTAAACTAATTAGATGGTATCCGTTTGAAGAAATATTTTATTTGCGCATAGATAATCTGCATATGTCGCTTGCAATATGGCGTACAATATATACAATAAATAATTAATATCATACAACATATGCCGCATGCTCAACAACGCGTGAATATCAATGAAACAGATGTAATGTAAGCAAGTAGTTAATCGATTCATCAATGAATCTGAATTAAGCAAGCAAGTGCCGTCTTGGGATCCGCCGCCCCGGTGGCTCAGTTGGCTTGGGCACTGGCCTGCGCTGGTCTCTCCTGTCCTTGAAAGGCTGGGTTCGAGCCGCTTCACGCGCTTGCTTTTAGCCACTAGCTAAGAGGGTCAATTGGCAACTGGCACGATAATGTGGAAAAGCGAGCTTCCGGGGTGGCCGTGTGAATGCATTAGCGGCACGTAAAGCATTTTGCCAAATATCTACTGTAGAACTGCAATCAATGGATCGGGTGATGCGGCTAGGGCTCAAGCAAGGTCTGTTTAGCAATTGGATCCTGGTTTATAAAGCCACCCCAGCAAGAGTTCGAACTACATTTCTAAAACGTATAAATGTTGGACATTCTATTATTATTTTGGGGCCAGCGAATACTTCATTGACATCATAAACCTCCCATCTCATTTCGCTACATCTTTGCAACTGAGCTTTTTCCAACCTTTCCTGCTCATTCTGTGTTGCCGAAGTCCGAAATCCACAGCGATCAAACTCTGCTTGTCTACAGAGGTCGAGTGGTAGACCGATCGCTGAACTGCCAATGTTGTTTGGCCGACTGAGGAATGCAAGGCGGGAACAGCGTAGACCCGTGTTTCTCACTGCATGGCTGCAGGGCAAATGACCACCCGACGACTGCACAAGCGAATACCTACGGCTGACCGGTGGTGAAACTTTCGGACTGTCACGCAACGCATAACTGTGAAGCGGCGCAGTCTACCAGTAATTATTAGTGTGGAGCAGCACAACCTACGTTCCTAGGGGCCAGCCATAGTTAAGGCACGGATAATAGTAAACGGATAGGAAACTCCCCGGAATCGGCGACCAAGGACGGGCTATTGCCACCTAGCGGTTGGAGGCCGAAGCTAATCCTGGATAGGATATTGTTTGATTCCAGCAGCACATTCCCGCGTTGGAGAGAGTAAAGCGTGGGTTAGTTTCGGCCAATTTCCGCTTTTTGGAGAAGCCAGGGAACCGTGATTCTGCTGCATGGAACTTTGTGGCGGTAAGGAATTAATTAAAAACATCTCTGCCTTCATTTCTTTGTTTCAGGGAACATTTAAACGCATGGCGTGGTGTACTACGTTTATGGCGCGTTGTGTGTGTTTTTTGGAGCAACTTATCTGTTTTGGATCAAGTGAAGCATGTAATTCTCCATTGCATTGCCCAGTTATTTACTCTAAATCACGAGAAAATATGAATCAGTGGTATTTAGTCTGTTTGAGCTTTTGCTTGGCTTGAAGCATTGGTCAAAGGGGGCGCCGTAAATGTACCAATTTCCACCTGCATATGCAGCTCTGAAACTAAGGGTTTTGGCTGGAGGATGTCCGATTTGAGGCTGAGGAGCAGTCCGAAGGAGAAATTGTCTGACAGAAATATTGCAATCTTTACCTAAGGTACATGGCTGAATATTTTGAAAGGTTGTAAGTGAAAGGATCGGTGCATCACCAGGCCTGGTGCCAAGGTCAAAGACTTGGTGCCAGTGGTGACACAGGCCACCAGTGAGCACCAGTATAGGGCAGTTGTAGTGCAGGTAGGAGCAAATAACATAGGTGCGAGTGGGGAGCTAGGAGTGAGGAGCTGCTGCAGGACTACAGGGCCCTTTTGGCCACCCTGAAGCGTAGCAATTGTCTGATTCGGTTCTCATCGGGTTGCCGTCGCTACATATTTCAGAAGAATATAATATGATAGAACTTCCGAGTTTTTATGGAGATGGGTCAATAGCTTGTTTTTTTATTGAAATCATTTCCAATAATATCGCATTATGGGTGCCCAAAATTGAACATTTGCAAACCAGTACTCGCATGGCGTCGTTATTCCGATGGGTCGCGGCACCTAATCTAGCTGCCTCACCCACTAGCAGCCCGCCGCCGACGACCATAACCCTCGCACAGCCGATGCTCCGCGTAAACTTCGTCCGGTCGGGGAGGGGGGGGGATTGTTACCTACCCTCCGGCCGGGGAGGTGGGTAGGTTACCTACCCCTCCCCATATACATAACGGCAACAGATAGATTGGGTGATTCTAAGAAGCAATTGGTTCAGTCCTTTTTTGATCCGAGGTCAACGTAGAGGTCATATCAGTTCAAACAAAAACAAATTGATAGCGCAGGCGGCACAAAGACTTCAAGAACTATAGTGCACAATTATTATTATACTGCACGGCCAAAACTGATTTGTAGATCAATTTAGTCCTTGACCTATAATGACCTGAGGTGACGGTTCAAAATTTGATAAACCGGAGGCAAAAGAAGCCAGTTTACCATATTATCACACATGTTATCGGCACTGCATAGGTCACTGACCTAGGATGACCTACACCTGACATTCACCACACCAAATATGTATCCAACGCATGGTACTGACAATTTTATAGCTTTTCCGAGAAATTTGTCATGTGATTTCAAAGGTCAAAGTCAATTTTCAGGTGAAGTCGGTCGGAGACCTATGATGACCTTGTTAGGGTCATTATGGTAAGGTATGCTTCAATGTGTGAAATGATTATTGAGAACGATATGCAATCTGTTGATCGATCGTGTATCTATATTGTCACAATATGTGAGATTTTCCGCAGTTTGGTCCGACATGCTGCCACTAAAAGTGTTGTAGGTCATTGACCTGACATGATCTTGACCTTATAATTTTGGAGGATGTGTCAAATTGATGTAGCTTAAGGTACTGCAAATGTCAGAGCTTTAGTGCAAACCGTTTTTTGGGTGTGGTACGAAACGTCATGAGGGGTAGGTATTTACCCACCCACCTGGGCGTGCGAGGGTTAACATAGGAGACGTGGCAGCTGCAATGGGGTCATGCAGGGGCCCCTGACAGTTCATCAGAGGGCTCCAATGGCTGTTCCGGGGCCCCTCGGCCCAATCAATGTTCATCATGTGCTCCTATGCCTGCTCAGGGTCCCCTCGTTTGTCAAAGAATATACCTCAGGGGGAAATGTGACTGCCAGGGCCAATCAGCCAATCGGTCTTTGGCCAATCAGCAGCCTTTTTTGTGGGGGGGGCATCGGAATGGAATTGGCCTGCCCCAGACGAGTCCCAGGCATATACGGTTGGAATGGGAGGAGGGCAGATGCTCTCCCTCGTTTTTCATCCGGCTCTCATGACACTCCGTTTCCCTCAATTAGTCGGCACAGGTTAGTTGGTGACGAGCTTCATGGTTCTATACGGCGGCCGAAGGGATGGCGGCTACTGGAGTATGCGTCCCCGGCTGGCGCCGAAGGCACAGTTTTTTTTTCAAACGACGCATGGTACATGGCCGATTCAGCTATATTTCCCCATCCCGTCAAGCTTTTTCGATGGGGTGTCCTTCGCACCACCTATCCAGGATTACTTCTGCGATCGTCCGATAGATGTCGCTAGTTTCGGTCGGTGGTCGCAAACATCAAAGTGCCGCCCAAGAGTTTCCGATCCGTTTACTATTATCCGTGGTTAAGGGTACCCCCGAACATCCTACCGATACCGAGTGTACCTGTGGGCGCTAAATGACCAAACCTGGTCGATGCGCCCTAAAACTCACATAACCAACCAACCAAGGATTGTACCTAAATGACACCTTTCCTGCTACGTAGCTATTGATATTCTTTTCGGATTTTCGTGCTACGTACACATGCACAATGTGTGTACGTGTGTACTGAATGTGTGCCGCTACCGTCAGCGAAGACACAGTTCTATGGTCTCAGTTCAGCAAACTTTGCTAAGCCAATTAATGATCGGTAGCACTCGCTCTGCGTCCTTTCGGAGGCTAGTATCATCTTCTGAAAGAGCGGCAGCGCTTCTGTCCGATCTGCAGGTACTGCTGAGTGCTGTTTTCTTACCGTAAGGCACAACAACGCTCACCTGAGTGCGCTTTTATGTCTCACAGCGCTAGCGCTGCTGTGACAAGTGCCCTGAGCTCGTAGCTACAAGCTCTTTGAGCTCCCTAAGCTCTGGGACAAGTGCCCCGAGCAAGTGAAGGTACGTGACGCTGACAAATCTGATCTGCGACTGAAGACCGTGACTGAGGCGGAATAGCCGCAAATCCCATTCCCCGCAAATCTCTTATCGTTTTGACGCAACCCCGGTCAAACCACTCACGCCCTCCCTTGTTGTGCTCCCCGATATCGCTTCAAGTGCCGCGCCGTGATCAGTCGCCGCGGTTGGGGAATGGGCACAGTACAAGTTCGACGAACACTCGCACAACGGCAGCGGGCACAGTGGGCACAATGGGCACAGCGGGCACAATGGGCACAGTACAAGTTCGACGAACACTCGCACAACGGCAGCGCTCGCTTCACAACCCAGGATCATTTAGCAATCAACAGTGACCTGCTAGGCCTTCTGTCTTTGCTGCTTTTGTCTGATGTCAATGCATAAGTGCCAAGTAAGTGACTGCAAATAAAACCATGCGGCCAGCTTCCTCAGTAAACTGGTAGCTCTAATTCCAAAGGCAAAAATCATGCTGCTTTACAGGAAGAAGGGCTGGAGATCTCTCACAAAGCCAGGGGGTACAAGTCCTTAATTTCAAGACATATTTTCAGATTGAATATGGAAGATGACAAATCAACACTAGGAGGGTACCATACCATGAGGGGTCCAGCACCCCCCCCCCCCCGACCTACCCAGGATCTCCAGTCAGGACAGAAAGCAGTGTAAAAGTGAAAATTCAATTGGGCATTGTGGTAAATAGCAATCACCCGACAATTGGTGATGTGATATATATCGGCATAATTTTGCAGTACGCTGACGATCAAAGGCCAGAAAGATATAAAATGAAGGGCATTGAAATACATTGTGCTGCACAGGAACATCCTACGCCTTCGTCGTCCAGGGCAGTTGTTGCTTCTCTGGAGCAATGACATCGGCAGGCGGAAATAGGTAAAACGACCTTTAAAATCGACTGAAAAACTAATACTTAGAGGCAAAGGGGTATGATTTTGACCTGCTTATCCAAACGCTCACATGCAAGGGCATGTTTGGAGAAAATAAACAGTGAGATTCGAGTGGAACATCGGTGTTGAAAAAGGTTTCGTTGCTTTGATTCAAGAGGTTAAGCCTACGATTTGAGTGGAATTTCCAAAACAGTGCTAGATATGTATTCGACGGACCTTTGCGACTTCGACGATACATAGGTTTTATAGTTCCATTGAGGAAAACCACCTAAAATAGCGATTGAAGAAACTCATCCCTATTGACCTATGGAGATGCCCGAGGCTATAGTTTAAGAACCGTATTGGTGACGGGCGTAAAAATTGCACACGTGAATTATACGTGTGTAATTTCCATAGGACATAATATTGAACCAAATCCGCGACATCAAGGTGGATTTTCCCATCTTTTACCGGCCGATTTGTCATGAACAGCAAAAGGTTCTCTCCATAAAAATTAATGTTGGTCTCAGAATGATCAATAGATGGGTGGCTTTCGAGCATGAGTTCGCCTATGGAGGAGTGCGGAGTGTCAAACGAGCGTTGCTTAGGTACTTTTTGTCACGCTCCCTGATGGGCCTGTTTGTCTCGCCGCTATACAATTGATGCCGGTATGCTTTTCCATAAGACTCGAAGGTCGCGTGGATTAGTGGCATTACGCTGAAATCCAGGTTACTAAAAACCCTCCGAAGCCCTCAGTACACATCGAGCAACAGGGTATGCCACATATATGTCAATGGCCTAAACGGGAGACGTGCTGAAAATAACGTGGGGTGCAAAATTATATGTAAAACATGCCACCATCAATTTTATAGAGGATTTCAAGAGGGGAAGGGAGTGGAAGAGAAACAGAGTCAAAGAGACAAAGAGACAGAGAAACAGAGAGAAAGAGAAACAGAGAGACAGAGAGACAAAGAGACAGGGTGGGAGACAGGGAGAGACATGATGAGAGAGAGAGAGAGGGGGATAAGGAGATAGGGAGAGGTAGATAGGGGAGATGGAGAGAGAGGGGAGGGAAGTGCAGCGCGAAATGAGTGAGGGACGAGAGAACGACAGTGCCGGTGGCTGTAGAAAGTTGTTAAGATTCTTGTGGTATTGGGAAATGTGCGTATTGCATATGCTGTCATTTCTCTTAGTACATGTGATATGAAGTTTGGGTCTTAAGCTGTTCACGCTGCCAAATATGCGAAGATACCATTTAATTTCAGAGAGTGATTTCAGTTCATGCTTGTTTCTCCTTCAACTGATATGAAATGTCGTTACTCTTGAAAATGATCTACGGTGGAAAAGATCGAGTTTCTAATACAACTCATGCGTGCGCAAAAATGCAGAGTTCCTTACCAATGTGGGCGTTTTATCTTATCTTACATTCAAGTATTAGGTATATAATTATGCGACATGTGACGTTATGCGATGATGGTGATGTGGATAAAATGACGCGTGTCTCATGATGCGGGTCTCAGACTGAATACATTTTAACACACGGCAACCGGAGGGCCTCTGGCATAATGCGCACCGGAGAGGGGAAACGAATTCGGCCCCATAATATTTCTAAGATCTCGGAAACTACTGCAACTAGAAGCACAACATTTGGACGGTAGCTTACGGATGTGGAGACCTCGCTTTAGTATACATTTTATTTCCATAGATCAATGCCTCCAGGGTCAAATGAGGTTGAGATCGGCCGCCACACCGCGCCGCCACTACACCGTACCGACGAAACCTTTGTGACCTTGAACGCTGGGCGGCGGCCGCCGGGTCAGTCGAATTTGCACCCGCCGCAACTCCGATATTTACCAGCGGATTTCGATGTCTTTTATTTCATAAGATGCGTCTATCAAGTTGTAATGAAGTCCCAAAATTGCATTACAATATCGTCGCCCATTTATGAGACATCGTCGAAGAAACTGGAGGTGTGGGCGAATTTAGCGCCCCCCCCCCACCTCCCTCCGGTGCGCATGATAAATTAAGCTAATGTTTGTTCATGTCCTTCGTTTGCGCAGTTCCAAGCAACAAGAAGTAACTGAGTGACTGATAGGAGAGCTTGAGCCAAGGAATATCGAAGCAAAGCGTAACTTGTATGGACTTCATTCTGGGTCCTGACCGCAGAAATATTGTGCACCTTTAGTTCCTTAACTTCATAAATATATCACGTATGCTGAGGAATATTTGGATCCGAAGCTACATTCGTTGTAGGGTAGCCTTTTTTATCAAACCGATGTTTCGGAAGACCGCTTGACCTTGCCTGTCCACGACGTTGACCTTATGGTGTGATGTTAGATTACCTGCCTTTTGGGTCTTCTGGGACACTTCAGAACACCGTATTATAATCCCGGGGCTCTGAGGAGCCTATTAGGTTGGCCTGAGCGCGGCGCCGCGAGCAGACGCGTCTCGGTCGCTCGCCCAACCTTTCCCTGGCCCTCTTTGTTGCCTCTGTATATAGGGTGTGTGAAACTCTGAGTGAGAAAGAAAGTGAACCAGAAAGAGTGAAAAGTGTACCAGAAAAAGAAGAAGAAGTGAAATATCGAACCAAAACCAGCGTACCTATACGCTACACGTGCGCGAAGTGGCTGAACTCCTTAGTGAAAAGAACTCTGAACCTGAACTCCTTAGTTATTCCTGACGGAAATTGTGCAGTAATTGGACAGTGATTGCACAGTGATTGGACGCCTGAAAAACTGAGTGAGGGAAGAAGTGACAGAGCCTTTCTCTATATTGACTTCCCTTGCATCAATCATCAGCTACTGCCCGTGATTAGTCTTCTTTCCGATACTGCAGCGGAGAAGGCTGACGGACTGACGCCTCGGAGAAGGCTGACGGACTGACGCCTCGGAGAAGGCTGACGGACTGACGCCTTGGTGCCGCTCGGAATTCCTGTGCCTCCAGCAATAGTGTTCTTCATCGTCTATCTACAGCTCTACCAGTTTTCATCATGCACACGGACATCATCAGGCTGCTGCTATCCATCGTCCTTGTTCAAATTTTCACCGCCTTCACATACCCGGTCACCCGGGCTCGCAACGGGCACGCAGCCGTCCCGTCCGTGACGTCATCACCGCCGCGGCCTCCGCCAGTCACCAGCTTACGCTCCCCTCGGCCGGGGAGCGTCACCGTTATAAAAACAACGCCCAAGAAAACACGCCGGGGTAGGCGCGGCGCCAGGGGCGGAAGAAGACGCGGATCGCGGGGCGGAACAAGCCATGTGGCAGCTCAACAGCGCAAAGGACAGCTCCACCTGGGATTCATCAATGCCCAATCTATCAAACCTAAGCTACTTGAGCTACACAACGACCTTCGTTCTTACTCTCTAGACCTAGCTGTGGTGACTGAGACCTGGCTGCGACCTAGCACCCCCACGCGTCTCATTAACTTCCCCGGTTACCAAGTGAAACGTGCGGACCAAGTGAAACGTCTCTAGTGGTTACGGTGGGGTGGCGATTATCGCCAAGTCAGCACTAACTATTACCGTTTTGAAAATGTCTACGCCTCCGAACTCGAGCTCCAAACTAGAATCACTCTGGGCCAAAGTCAAAGGGAAAAGCGGAAAGTATTTCATTCTAGCGGCAATCTATCGGCCTCCTCGTAACACTCTTCCTGCCTTAAATGATGACCTCGCTGAGCTCGGAAGACAGGTTCAATTGGCGACACTGAACTTTACCGGCACTTTCTACCTCGCAGGTGATCTAAATTGCAACCTTCTCGACACGGCTAATAGCCCCAGCAAAACACACCTGCTTGAATTCATAAGCAACTATTCACTTACCGTGACAGTGCAGCGCCCTACATTCGCCACAGGCTCTTTATTGGATGTCATCATAACAAACTCGCCCATCTCTGTCGGCAGAACCAGAGTGAGTTTCTGCCACTACAGTCCTCACAAACTTATCATGTGTTCCATTAAAGTAAACAGGCATGCCTCAGTTAACACCGTGATAAAGTGACGTTCTTACGGACGAGTGGATACCTCGGAACTGACCCTTGACCTCGGTGAGATCAACTGGGTCCAGGTCACTGGGCGCATCTCAGTAACTGACAAATGGGACACCCTGCTGAAATTGCTGACACCTATTCTCGACGAGCACCTGCCACTCAGAAACATCAAAATTCGGAACACAACAGCACCACATGTCAGCGAAGCTACCAAACAGCTCATGCACCGGCGAAATGTCGCTTTGCACTTGCAAGATAGAAGCACATACAAAGTACTCAACAGACAAGTTCGCTCAGCTATTAGAGCTGACTGTAGGGACGATATTAGCAGAAAGATATCACAGAAAGGCCCATCAGCTGCGTGGCGTGCTATTAAGCCCATTATTGACAGCAAAAAAGGCTATCAAAGAGTTCAACCTCAGGTCCTACCTGAGCAGCTAAATCAATACTTTGTTTGTGTCGGACCTAAGGTATCAGCAGAGGTCAAACGCCAGGCAAACATGCCTGAACACACACCTACCAGTTGCCGGCTATCGCTCGTCTATACCAGCTCCTATAAAGTATCACCCATATCCCTCGAACAGCTAACCAAAATCGTCATGGACATGAGGAGCACAAGTGCTTGCGGACCCGACGGGATCTGTATTAAGGTTATCAAATTTCTGTTCTTTGTATCGGAGAAGTGCTGCTGGACATTATAAACACATGCCTGACTACAGCTGATATCCTCTCCACTTGCAGTCAATAGTAACTCCCATTCACAAATCAGGAGATCCTTCGGATCCCTCTAATTTTAGGCCGATCTCATTGGTTTCGGTTATCTCCAAAATCACAGAGAGGGTAGTGCAGAAACAACTCTATCACTATCTGAACTCAAACCACCTACTGGCCCAAACCCAGCACGGCTTCAGACCACGCCACTCTACGGAAACCGCTCTCATCTCAGTTACGGACAAAATACTAGCAGCAATGGACCGTTCGGAAGTAGCTCTCCTTTGCATTCTGGACCTCAGCAAATGCTTCGACGTAATAGATCACGCCAAACTGCTCACTAAATTAGAACTCCACGGAATCGATACTGACTGGTTTAGGGCTTATCTGGGAGGTCACACGCAGGCTGTTAGCATCTCAGATCAGCGCGGAAACAGGCATCTCTCCTCCTTTCTCCAAAACAACATAGGTGTTTTTCAAGGCTCATCACTAGATCCACTCCTCTATTGCATCTTTTAGAACGACCTCAGTTTGCACGTCCCGGTAGCACACGTCACTCAGTTCGCAGACGACACCCAGGTCCTCATCTCCGGTCGCAAATCTGATCTCCCGAATATGATAAATCAGATGGAGACATGTCTGAACCAACTTTATGACTACTTCCTGGATAACGGTTTGAAGGTAAACCCGACCAAAACTCAGCTTCTCACGTTCGGATCGCGTCAAAATCTCCCAATATTACCCCGATACGAGTGTGCTGCTGTGATAGATGAGAGTTATTGGTGTAGGAACCTTGTGGTGACATTTGATCGCCACATGTCGTGGGATTCCCATGTAGCTGTTGTGGTCCGCAAGTGCACTGGATTCCTTCTGGCCCTGAGCCATCTACGTCACCATCTGCCAACCAGCACCCTCTTCACTATAGTCAATAGCCTAGTTATATCCAATATCCGCTACTGCATATCTATTTACGGGAACGGGTCGGCAGCAAACATCCACAGATTAGACAAGATCATTAACTTCGCCACTAGAGTCGTGTCAGTTCTACGGAAATTTGATCATATTTCTGATGCCCGTAACGAGTTAGGACTCCTCACCGCAGCTGATCTGAATCTATTTCACAGCCTTACTTTGCTCTACAAGATCATTCTGACGGGTGAGCCAACGCACATTGCCGGTCAAATCACTGCAAACTCTACCCTGCGAAACCGTCATACGCGTGCAGACGACCACCTGCACCTGCCAGCCATACACAGAGAGGCGGGCCGCAGGATATTTCTCTACTCGTCTGTCTTCCACTATAACAAACTCCCTACTGAAACAAAAACATCGAGGCTGTCTAACTTCAAGAAACATGCACTAGCCTATCTCCACGAGCAACACTAGTCACACAAAAAAAAACTTACAAAATGGATTTGTGTACACTATGAACTCACCTTTAGGCCATCACTTTCCTATCACTTATATAAACTACTCGTTTATAGCTCATATTGCAAGCACGGTGTGTGTAGTGCAGATAGTGATATGGGTATTGTATTATGTTGGTGCATGAATGTTTGTTGGTCATCTGCTCCCACTATTGACCACAAATGTATCCTTTCTTTGTAAATATCTGTGAGTTATACCCAGACTGTCCATAACAGCCACTATACGTGGAGGACATGTATCGTGACATAATCAAATAGGTCATTCACGGCTAGACTTCAATTCCTCGAAGGTTCCTCGGTGAAGGAGGGACTGACTTTGAGCCCCTTTGAACATTTTCATGTGGTCTTCGGGCCTCTAGTGGGAGCCTTCGGACCCCATCAGGCTTCATTCGGGCTACTCCTGAGTCCATTGGGTTCGAAGGGTCCTTTAGAGAGTTGTGAAAAGCATCCTGAAGTCTTACGGCGGAGGTAACGTATCCAGTGTGTCCCCCCTTAGCTGCGCCTATGCCGATCATTATGTTTTCAGCTCATTTGCTACACATTTCAGGCCACCGTGAGTGCTACGCAAGCAGCTCTTTTGAAGGATCTCATAGAAAGTAGTGTTCTTACTGCGCGATTATCATCGATTCTTCCAGAAGCACCCGTTCTGTTGGAACCAATTGTGAGCTGGTTTTTGGCAGCTAGGACGTTGAGTGCCCAGTGGGTTTTATTCTATTAGCGCCCTGCGGGTTCTGGAGCTAAAATCCAAGTCGGACTGAAAAACCTCGGTAGAATCCTTGAGGATAGTGTGGTTTGTTGAGAAGCTCATTGCAGGCGCTTGAATTTAAGAACCCTAAGGATGCTAAATGAGGAAGACACCCTGAGGGTGGACCCAAAAGCATCAATGGGGTTCTGGTTTTTAGCGGCTAGATTAGAGTCAAAGGGGCACCAGATATTTTTACAGTGAGACCCGGAACATCATTCCGGGGCCCATCCCCTCTACCTGAAGTCGCATCGGACCTCGAAGAAAGCGTTCCGGAACCCCGAAAACATCACACTGGGGACCAGAAAACAATAGTGCAATGGCTAAAAAAAATCGCACCGGGACCCCCTAAATCAATCCGGACCAGGAAAATAATTCTGGGGAACAACAAATCGCGCCGAAGGCCTCCATGACTCGTCGGGCTCCGAAAGGAACGCATCGGAGCTCCGAAAAATCACACCACAAACAAATCGTGCTATGACCCCACAACATTGCATTGAGACACAAAAAAGAAGCCCTGCCCAATCAATACGAGCCCGAACAATCACCGGCGCCCCAAAAACTCCCCAAAGGCTCTCAAAGCATTCGGGCCCCACAAAACGCACTGGGACCCCAAACAATCGCACCGGGGCCCAAAAATCACAAGAAGACATAAAATATCCCCCCGGGGGCCCAAAGATGAGTACAGGAACATCAGAAGATCAACCTAAGTTTGATCTTCTAATCCAGAACAATTAATCAGCAACCAAGAGTAATCGCGGTGGTGACGGATAATTGCTCGCGAGCTCAAAATATCGCGTATAAACGCAATGAACACATTGTATTCTTTGATAACGAGTTAGTCATTTCGGAAACCTTTGAACAGGGAGCAGGGGACTGAAATACAGAGATTTAGAAACGATGGTGGTAGGCTGGTCTCCTTCCACGGAAAACAGTTCAGTGGTCACCAATTGTTTTATAACAAAATACAACGTACCCCTTTCAAAAATAGTGGTCAAAATCCGGTTGCTTATAAAAACTGAAAGTAGTTTGGTCCCCTCCGAATCCGTTTGTCCCCCGACATAAATCCTAGGTACGTCACTGCAACTGGCTGGCAAGATTTCAACCCACGCCTCACCTCGTTTATTGGGGTGTTGGAGCAGCTCCGAACCACTTCGCCAACCAACCTTTAGACAGGCCATGTTCTTGGCGAGATGGAGGAGTGATTGTGTACCACGCAGATTTATGTTGATCGACACCCTCAGTGCTTCGTCGAACCTGACTGTGGCCGCCGAGTGGAATATGATGTCGACCTGAGGGCGAACGGTGGAAGATGGCGCTGATCTGGGAGTAGGGATGGACAATGATGCTGACCATACTGTGGGATGACGAATCGCGGTGATAACCAACATTGCAGACTTACAGCTGTTTCATGATCACCAGCATCAAGCTCACTTATTTTGGCACCACCTACACCAGTAGCATAGCCAAATAACAGTTGTTGTGCTGTGGAAATAATCTGAACCCCAGAACCAAGACACAGTAGCCTAAGCTATAAAGTAGTGAAATGGTGAAGCTGTGGAATGTGAAACAACTTGGATGTGCATGGCTCAGAACAGAACAGACCAAAACCTAACAAAATTACATTTCCCCGAGGTAATTAAATAAATACAAATAGTGATAACAGGTATCAATGTCCTGGCTGATCCGATTCACTACCGTCCTGCGTGACCTATAGATCACACGCTGACCTCTAGTCAGACATGTACGCTTTGTGTACTCCTTCCTCTTAGCAGTGTTTGAGTAATAGCAATGATAGCTGTGGCCCTAGCAGTCATTGCTCGAGCATTGCCATTACTTTGTGGGTCTAGCAATTATTTATATTCATAGGTACTATCCTCATGCGACCCATAAACACTATGATACTCCTAAGAGTTGTCTGAGTACACTAGTTTTTATATTCCAGAAGCGATTTAAGCACGCAGTTTTTATTATCCTGAAGACGTTGAGACGCCATAGATCGCTGAGAAAATCCGAACCAAATGCAGATATCAGGTCACTTTTAGCTGCTTGAACACTTTCAACCATTTTCATAGGACAACATTGGCTGCAATGACTCCTTGTGGGCCCAGTAGCATGAAATGATCCACAGTGACCCACAATGGGCCCGGTGGTTCGTGATGACCTCCAGTGATCCCTAATGAGCTCGGTGGTTGGCTGTGCCCTCCAGTGGCGTATAATGAGCCCAGCAGTCGGTACTGACCACCAGCGACCTATGATGAGTCCGATGTTCAATATTGACCTCCAGTGACCTATGATGGTGATCCGCACTGACGTCTTGTGTCCTGTAATGTGTGCAGCAGTCGGCACTGATCACCAGTGACCTATGATGCTCCTGACCTGTGGTTAACACTGACCTCCAGTGGCATATAATTCCCCGGTGATCTGCGCTGACCTCCCTGACCTGTAATGGGCCCAGTGGTTGGTATGTACTGACCTCCAGTGACCCATGATGGGCCCGATGACCTGGACTGACCTCCTCCTCGAGTCGGGTGCGGTCGGCCGACGACAGACCCAGTCCGGGCTGCATGATGTCCCCCGGCACGGCCACCAGCTTCTCCAGCTGGGAGGGCGCGGATCGATGCAACTGGTCGAAAATCTGCAACAAGAAACTTGGGCGAATGATCATCACCAACTAATCGAAGTGGATCAGAACTTGAGATCCATGCATAAATTAGCGTAAGTTAACCTAGTAGGATAATAGAGTTCTTGTGTAAATTCCTTAACCCGTTTTTCACCGCTGAGGGTAGATTTAGAATCATACATGGAATGGCCGTGGCCAAAATGCCAACGGGAGTACATAAATATGTGAAATTCGTCCGTGTGTGTGCTCGGCAGAAATGCTGTGATTTCTGATGGCGTCATTGATCTGCCGGTCGGCTCCACTCTCAGGCCTCAGTGTGGAAACTGACGCGTCTGAGAAGAGTTAAGCATGACTCCATGACTGAAAGGTTGGTCGAGAAATCATGATTTTTCATGCATGGCCTGAAAACGAATGAGGCTATTTTGGAGAAATTCGATACAGCCAGGCTTACAGCAATGCGACACTTTTTTCACCATTTCGTATGATTGAATAGCGACGTATTCTTCAGAGGTATGTATCTTAAAATCGTTAACATTTGTCGGTATCCGAGCCGATAAACCGTTTGTATCATGTTGATTTGTGTGCAAATATCGATGTAAGCAACACAAGACTTGTTGAAAATTATCGGTAGCCTCCAATGCCATGCAGTGATCTCGAATGTTGGAATGTAAATTTCCGGCCTATTGCCTGAACCTGCATGCCATAGTCGTATGGCCACCATCAGGACCAGCGCTGGTCTTGGTAATGCCAGTGGCCACCGCCAGGACCAGCGCTGGTCCTGACATGGTCAGTGGTCACCATCAGGACCAGCGTTGGTCCTGACTTTGTCAGTGGTCACCGGCAGGACCAGCACTGATGCTGACATGGTCAGTGGTCACTGTCAGAACCAGTGCTGGCCCTGACATGGTCAATGGTCACCACCAGGACAAGCGCTGGTTCTGAGATGGTCAGTGGTCACCGGCAGGACCAGCGCTGGTCCTGACATTGTCTGTGGTCACCGGCAGGACCAGCGCTGGTTCTGAGATGGTCAGTGGTCACCGGCAGGACCAGCGCTGGTCCTGACATTGTCTGTGGTCACTGCCAGGACCAGCGCTGGTTCTGAGATGGTCAGTGGTCACCGGCAGGACCAGCGCTGGTCCTGACATTGTCTGTGGTCACTGCCAGGACCAGCGCTGGTTCTGAGATGGTCAGTGGGCACCGGCAGGACCAGCGCTGGTCCTGACATTGTCTGTGGTCACTGCCAGGACCAGCGCTGGTTCTGAGATGGTCAGTGGGCACCGCCAGGACCAGCGCTGGTCCTGACATTGTCTGTGGTCACTGCCAGGACCAGCGCTGGTTCTGAGATGGTCAGTGGTCACCGGCAGGACCAGCGCTGGTCCTGACATTGTCTGTGGTCACCGGCAGGACCAGCGCTGGTTCTGAGATGGTCAGTGGGCACCGCCAGGACCAGCGCTGGTCCTGACATTGTCTGTGGTCACTGCCGGGACCAGCGCTGGTTCTGAGATGGTCAGTGGTCACCGGCAGGACCAGCGCTGGTCCTGACATTGTCTGTGGTCACCGGCAGGACCAGCGGCATGTACCGGCGCTAGGATTGCATCGACAGCGAATCGTGGATGCCTTTATGAGCGCGTACTTTTTCTCTTACAGTAAGCTCGATTTATGTTATTGCTCGACCTCGAGGTTGATCTAAGCTTCCGAAGCTTGAGAGGGAAGTGCAATGGCTTAAAGAACTCATGATCGTGCTGCTTTATCATTGTTTTTTCTTCAAATTTAAGCTTAGCATCGTTTGAGAAAGCTGGAAATAGCACACTAAATTTGCATGTTGTTCAATTCAGGGCCAGAATTGCAAGAAGGTATATAATTCACTATTTTCCCGATATAAAATGAGACGGGAATCATCCTGTTATCTAGGAATCTCAAGAAGCGGCTCGGTGGATTAACGCTTGCGTTCAGATGACGCCGTCTTCACCGATGTGTGTCACTTCGTCTTATTGGCAATATTTGGATTGACCAAAACACTTTGTCGTTTCCTCAGACCGTCTACCACCGCCACTCCCCGTACCTTTAAATGCTGGTTCGATTTCTATATCACATAATATATATATATATACATATAAATACATGTACATATCATAGATAGTAATAGCCACTCCCCGTGCCTTCAAGTGCTGGTTCTATTTATATATATATAATATATATATATATATATATATATATATATATATATATATATATATATATATATATATATATAGCATATAAATACATGTACATATAATAGATAAATCCAACGAACACCTAGGTTTAGTGTGGGGAGAGGGGGCTTCGGGCACCATCACAAACACTTCTCGAAATATCAGTTCTTTCCACTATTTTGAGGGAGTTTTACAGTACGATACATAGGAGAATCCAGCCATCGCAGGGACACCCCTGCAGTCTGCGGGTGTCCCAGCAGGCATGGTGGCATCCTGACCTTATAGTAGCACTTCTGTAGTAGACAGAAAGGCAACCCAGCTTAGGGTGAAACTGTCTATGCTCCTGGTGGGACACTTGCTCTCCTCTGCCCCCCCCCCCCCAATGTTGCTGCGGTTTACAATTGGACCCATGGGCGTTAATTAAAAAGAGTAGCATAAAACCGATTCACCCCGAAACATCTTGGAAAAGCTCTACCTCTGAACCCAACAGCTGTAGGGACACTCATCAGTGGTTGTAGGAGTCCATCTTTGTCTTGTAGCGACACCAGAAGTGCAGCCAGGATTCGCCAAAGGGAGGCTCGGCGGGGCTTCAACGGGCCTGCTACCTCCTCAAAAACGGAACACTCCTTCGATATCGTCCGCCATTATTTTCAGGGGCTCACGAAAGGCAAAAAAACGTCCCAAATATTTGCCAAAAGTGTAAATCTGTATCAGCTAAGATCCGCTTCTGTCATCCTTTGATGGAGGCGCAAATGCACCCTGTGTTCCCCTTTGCTACGCCTCTGAGGGGCACTCTCGCGATAGAACGGCACCCTGCAGTAGTCATATGGGCATCTTGGATTTATAAGGACACGTAGGATTTCCCGCCAGGAGGAGATGGCTAGAAGGAGAAGGTTAACATGTTGTTAAATTTACATGATTAAAAACGGAGGTACAGCCAAGGCAAAAATTAACTAGTTCAAAGAAGAAACGATAATATCTTCACCATGAACAATCATACATTTTCGGCACGATTCGCGTGTCGAAAAAAGGTCTCTGCTTCATGATCATTTTGTGGTCGACCCCTCTTACAAAATCCTGACTGCACCCCTTCTTAAAAAAGACCACTTGACAATGACACCCAGCTCCAGGGACTGGTGTTCCCGTCAGGAGTGGGGGACTAAGCTAATTAAGCATACTCGCCAGGTAAATATAACCTTTGATGAGATTATTCAGTTGACACGGAAATGGAAGTGGCTAAACGGTGGGCAAAAATAACGGCACAAATTCAAGTGACTTGCTCTCGAAAAATTATGATCCGTAGAAGTGCGACAGGCATCCTATCCGAAGGAAGGGGAATAAATTTATGGGAGAGAAAACCGCTCTGGCGCCGACCCCAAAAAATGATCCTGGCTACGCCACTGCCGACGAGCACCTGGTGATTCGACCAGCTGTTTCGGAACTGAACTCTGAGATCCTGCCGCACATGGTGGGGCAGGCGGCCGAGCGCGTGCGGTTTGCTTCTCGACACGACTCGGGCCGTATGTTGGCAACATGCAGGCTGGCCGATAAGGCAATCACAATGTGTCTGCAAAATTGTACCCTTCTATGATAAAAAGACCGTCTGAAATTACGTTTGCCAACTTGCGCCACCTTGGAGTGTCGCACACATTGCATGTCACTGGGTAGGAGTGCATCAATGTCCCAATGTGTGTACGAAAGGGGAGGCAGTTTCTGCAGTTGGATAATGGATGACTACGTAAGGAATGCAGTGTAGGATGGGGGCATAACCGTCAGGCCCAGCCCGTTGCTGCACCTACGGCACCGCACCTAGTTCCAAATGGCTGCCCAGTAGCGAAGTCAAACACCAAACCTGGTGAATGTCTAGCTCTCGTCCGAGCAATCCAATGTAAATGAAGGATGACATAATCAACCACAGCAGTTCGCTACTGCCGGCAATAATTAAGGACTCGATATTCTGGACGAATGTATTCTATCACGGTGAAGGGAGGGGCGAGTTGCGAGCAGACCTACTCAGTTTTATTCAGTTTAGCACCACGCCTATGGTGTCCACAGATCAAGGATTTGTGCAGAGGGGCAATGCCACGCCCGGCGTGCCTCTTTTGTTGGCATCCTCTGTCCACTTCCGGCTGCCACAAATGCAACATTCTCAGGAGGCGGTCGCCGGTTCACTCCTGCTCCTGCTCCCGACTCCATCTCCTGCTCCTGCTCCATATCCGCCTCCTGATCCTGCTCCATCTACACTGCCACTGCCTCTGCTCCTCACGCCACGGGGTTCGCGGCTGTATGGTCACTGAATGGAAACACATCTCCGAGATGGAGCACATATCCCTATGGCCTATGACGAGCAGTAAGGCTGAAACCATTCAACGTTGACTTCCCTTTACTCAAGCATGTCAGGTTAAGATCGCATGCTGAAGACAAAATGTTGGCTCTGCCATGGTTAAATTTTCGTGGTATTAACAAGTATTATAACTACGTCTTGCCTGTCGTTCTAGATATAGAAACCTGTTGTACAAACAAGGTTCAACATAACATGGCATAGATGATACATTTCAAGCAATTGTTTAAAACTCTTTTCGTTTCCCTTCCACTCATGCATAGCTTCTGCAAAATCATAGCGCATGCAAGATACTTATTTCCTTATCTGGTGTAAAATGTTTTGCTGACTTGCCGAATTGTTGCCCATCAATTGACACACCTAGCGGAAACATCTGACAGCACGTTCATTTGTTTTGTGCAGGTGTCACATCACGCATTTGTGTTTGTACCTACCAATGACTATTAGCCATTAGTGACGCAGCTGACTCTTCCCGCGAGTAACCCAGTGTGTCCGAATTGAATGCATCATCTAAACCAGTTCAGGATGCAGTAAAACAAGACTGGACGATGCTGCACGAGGGAGACACGGGTGAGTTAGCGAAGGCAAGACTGGACGATGCTGCACGAGGGAGACACGGGTGAGTTAGCGAAGGCAAGACTGGACGATGCTGCACGAGGGAGACACGGGTGAGTTAGCGAAGGCCCGTGCTTCCCGCCTGGTTGAGGCTGCTGTTGCGTCACTGTTCAGACCCGATAGCGGCGTGACGCACGTGACTGACACACGGTGTTGGTGAAGGCCGCAGTGGGACGTGGATCTGGTGCTGGCTCTGGTCCCGCCGATCAGAGATATGTCACGTCTCTGGCTAGGTCGACCCCAGAGCGCTGTGCGCGATGCCTCTTCGCTCGGACGACGCACGACGCATTTTCCTCGGCGGGAACACCACCTCATACACCTGCACTTGGTGCCACAAATGTTGCCCGAATTTCATGCACCAGAACTGGGGAAAAGCCGGATAAAACTAATTTGTCAGGGACAGTGGTTTAACTGGCTATACCCGGTTAGAACCGGCTTTTCCTGGGAAAAACTAGCTTCGCATACGATTGGCCTTTGCGCCGAAATATATTTGTGACTTGAAGGTGTCATCATATCCCACAGGTAACTTCATTCATGTGTCTTATTTCTCGCACTACTTTACTTTGCATAACTTGTTGCCACTGTAATCAAGGTTTTGCCTTCATGAATAGCTATTTATGAGGGAAGTTTGCCTTTACACAAACTAGCTGTTCTTCTACACAAATGGATCTTCTCACTCACATGAATCAGGCCTGTCTAGTCTGAAATAGTGCAAGTGCTGCACACAGTAAATATTAGAAAAATAGGCCACATCTTGGATTTTGTCTCGCATACGCATGTCCATCACATTATTACGCTAATATGGCATATATTATCAATGCAAAGACAGTGAGGCCTACACATTCAAAGTAAACCATAGGTTCCCTGAGGCCTAACCCTACCTCGACCTAGCCTGGCGTTCTTTTTGTTGTCAGAAATGCGCGCGAACAGAAATATATATATATATATATATATATATATATATATATATATATATATATATATATATATATATATATATATATATATATATATATATATATATATATATATATATATATATATATATATATATATATATATATATATATATGTGCAAGCACTGCACACATTGAGTTGTCAAAGTTAACTTGGCAATGAATAATTTGCCACGATCATTTGGTCATGACATCGACGGGCACGCCTTCCTCTCACGCGGCGAGTGCCTTATGTCACTACCGTGCTCATGTGCTACAGGTTTGCTGCAGTGTCTTATTGCCGAGTGCCTTATGTCACTACCGTGCTCATGTGCTACAGGTTTGCTGCAGTGTCTTATTGCCGAGTGCCTTATGTCACTACCGTGCTCATGTGCTGCAGGTTTGCTGCAGTGTCTTATTGCCTTCCTCTCACGCGGCGAGTGCCTTATGTCACTACCGTGCTCACGCGGCGAGTGCCTTATGTCACTACCGTGCTCATGTGCTCATCTACAGGTTTGCTGCAGTGTCTTATTGCCGAGTGCCTTATGTCACTACCGTGCTCATGTGCTGCAGGTTTGCTGCAGTGTCTTATTGCCTTCCTCTCACGCGGCGAGTGCCTTATGTCACTACCGTGCTCACGCGGCGAGTGCCTTATGTCACTACCGTGCTCATGGAGCTACAGGTTTGCTGCAGTGTCTTATTGCCGAGTGCCTTATGTCACTACCGTGCTCATGTGCTGCAGGTTTGCTGCAGTGTCTTATTGCCTTCCTCTCACGCGGCGAGTGCCTTATGTCACTACCGTGCTCACGCGGCGAGTGCCTTATGTCACTACCGTGCTCATGTGCTACAGGTTTGCTGCAGTGTCTTATTGCCGAGTGCCTTATGTCACTACCGTGCTCATGTGCTGCAGGTTTGCTGCAGTGTCTTATTGCCGTTTTTCGTCCAGCGCCCATCTCAGCACCCTGTACTTTTACTTCTATTAATTTATTTTCGTCGTCTGCTCATATTTTAAGAGTGTGCTAGGAACTAATACTTTATTTACGTGCAGTTGAAATTGAGAACAATGGTGAAAAATAATTTTCCATTAGATATGTTTTCATTGTATTGTGGGAAAAAATTGTTGACCTCCACATAACAGGAGAAGAAAATGCGACATAAACACTGTCTAAAGTATATTTTCGACGTTTCGGCCTTTGATCATGATCACGAACTTACATACACTGACACAAATCACAGTTTTGCGAACATAACAAATTCACGGCATGTGACAAAATAATGACATCACTTCTTACACAGCTCACCAAGTAGCACGTCTTCTCCTGCAAAACGAAGATCGCCAATTTAATTACAACAATCAAATGATGAAACAACAGGAGAGCAAGGCCTTTATCGAAGATTTTAATCAGATGCGTTCTGATTATGTCATTGTGCTTTGCTCGGACCATAAAATGCTTGCATGATACAAATGCATATCTACTGGACATTGCCCGGAGAGAAACATTCAAAGGTGCATTCAAAATGCAAGCAATGGGCATTTATCTTATTTCAATTTTGGAACTGAGCATCGGCCGTTGCTATTTTGGTTATAGACTCTCATTCGTTCTGGAGGGGAAGTTGGGAAACATGTGTTGATGAGATTGTGACGACCATGCCAGCAAATCAGAAGGTTAGGATTATATTTGAATTGTGTCGTCATGACAACCATCCATGTTACGATCAACATCAGCCATGATCCCTAGGGAGCCCGCTTCTGTGTGGATGCTGTCATATTTAAGCGGTATCCGCACCAGTGATGTATTTTCATAAACAAATGCAATTACTGGTCATCTTTATCTAAGTGGCTGAATATCTGTCATTCATGGATTGGGTTCCACAACTTCGTGCATTTATAATGGGTAGAAATATGTTTGTCGGTAACCATCTCACTTGCGCAAGCACAAGCATATAACGCACCCATCCCGTGCATTAAAGGGCTCTGGAAAATGCTAAGATAGGGACATGCAAGCATTAAATCAGAGCCGTTTTAGTAAAGTGTTGAAAATATCTTGACTGGGGAGAATCAACGTAGCAAATGTTGACCAAGTTGTGCTCGTGTTTTATTAAACGGCATCTCGGCAGCGCAAACACAGTGGATATGACATTAAGCGAACATGAGAGGGGAATTGGGAAAAATAACGCCTGCAACGGAAGGAAAAATATTATTATAAAAATAAGAATACAAATATTCCTTCATATTACGAAGCGCAAGCATTATTCACTCACAACAGAAGCACATGCATATATTTTCGGTAACATGACCAATTCCAGCGATGCCCCAATATCGAGATGGCAGCGGACTCCACACTTCATTCAAGCCTCGTGACGATCAAAGCGTATATCTGTTTAAACGTTCTTTGGGTGAACAAACCGTGGCGCGACCGTCAGGCTAGGTCTTACCTGGGTCTTGAGCATCAGCTCGAGTCGCTCGGAGACGTCGTGGTCGCCTTTGGGTCTCAACAGCACGTAGATGGTGGCGACGTCGGGGCAGGAGCGCAGCAGCTTCTCCACCAGCACCTTGCCCATGAAGCCGGTGGCGCCGGTGATGAGCACCACCTTGCCGCGGTAGAAGTCGGCCACAGCGGCCATTTTGGCGGTTGGCGACACTGTTGGCGCACGTCTCCCACGGGCTGCTCGGCACACCTGATGCAAACACAGTCGTGGACGCCGGCCGCCGGCCGCCTGGGGCGTGTGACCTCGAATCCTGGCGCCACTTGGTGGCACGCCTACGGTTTTTTATTACCTGATTACCTGTTTCGGCCTTAGCACACGTAGAACGCTAGAAAATGAGTCAAGCATGTAGCAGTTAATGCTTCATAGTTTTGATCGAAATAAAAGCTGGAGGTGGCTTGCTATTAATTGCTTGTTAATTGTACTAATATAATAAATGTGTTTATCGTGCCTAATACTGTGAGCTAATGAAGGGGGTCTCTGCCATCGGCGAGGTGTGGGGTGTATGGGGGCGTGATGCGCGTGTCTTGTGTTTGCGTGCGTCGCATCCCCGCCACTCCTTCGCTTTCCAATCCGAGTAGGTGTCGTGTGCACTACCCTACCTTCCACGTATTCATTTTGCGAAATCAATTCATGGGGAGCACCATATAGGCAAGCGAGTTTTTCCTAGCATATTGGGTCGATCGAATCGGTGAAAAGAAAACTTACCCCCTTCTGAAAGCAGCGCGTACGGATTCGCTCCACTGATACTGGGCGTCCAGAGTAATGCCTGATTAAGTCCAACTCCGGCAGGTGATACAACATGCATGCATACGCCGAGCTCCAGAATGCTCCCATTGACCCCTATGACTACCACCCTTGCCTAGCCTTGAATTGCCCTCAGTCACCACTGAACTCGAGCAGTTGATGACGCATATCTCCCCCTGTTGGCGATGTTGAATATATTATTACAATTACTAACCATTGGCTCAACAATCTATGAGAGGTAGCCAGAGTAACCACATAACCAATGGATGGACAAGACTTCCTATCTCGCTGGGCACTTTCTCTGGGCGTCTTTCTACGCCGGCCCGTCCTACCCCTTCAGCCTCGGAAATTACGGCATGACAATCTGTCATGAAATACCCGTCCTAAAATTGCTCGAACAGCTGTACATCCCTTGCCCACTTACAGGAAACGGAAGACAGATTGCAGGACAGTGCTTCGCCTCCGTCCTATCGTTCGCCAACGGGCTCCCGACGAACCGCAATGCCAGCTTTCCATAGCGATCTCAGATGCCCACCAGGTTCGGAGCCCATCCACAGCTCCGGTTCACAAAGGCGACTCCACAAGTCACCAGTTGGGGCTCCCCTCGGCCAACCCGACCGAGGGGAGCGTCGCCGTTATACCAACAACGCCCATGAAAACACGCCGGGGCAGGCGCGGCGCCAGGGGCGGCAGAAGACGCGGATCGTGGGGCGGAGCAAGCCATGCGACAGCTCAACAGCACAAAGGACAGCTCCACCTGGGACTCATCAATGCACAATCTATCAAACCTAAGCTACTTGAACTACACAACGACCTTCATACTTACTCTCTAGACCTAGCTGTGGTGACTGAGACCTGGCTGCGACCTAGCACCCCCACGCGTCTCATTAACTTCCCCGGTTACCAAGTGAAACGCGCGGACCGGCCCGACTCTGGTGGTTACGGTGGGGTGGCGATTATCGCCAAGTCAGCACTAACTATTACCGTTTTGAAAATTTCTACGCCTCCGAACTCTAGCTCCAAACTAGAATCACTCTGGGCCAAAGTCAAAGGCAAGAGCGGAAAGTATTTCATTCTAGCGGCAATCTATCGGCCTCCTCGTAACACTCTTCCTGCCTTAAATGATGACTTCGCTGAGCTTGAAAGACAGGTTCAATTGGCGACACTGAACTTTACCGGCACCTTCTACCTCGCAGGTGATCTAAATTGTAACCTTCTCGACACGGCTAATAGCCCCAGCAAAACACACCTGCTTGAGTTCATCAGCAACTATTCACTTACCGTGACAGTGCAGCGCCCTACATTCGCCACAGGCTCTTTATTGGATGTCATCCTAACAAACTCGCCCATCTCCGTCGGCAGAACCAGAGTGAGTTTCTGCCACTACAGTCCTCATAAATTTATCATATGTTCCATTAAAGTAAACAGGCCTGCCTCAGTTAACACTGTGATAAAGTCACGTTCTTACGGACGAGTAGATACCTCGGAACTGACCCTTGACCTTGGTGAGATCGACTGGGTCCAGGTCACTGGGCGCATCTCAGTAACGGACAAATGGGACACCCTGCTGAAATTGCTGACACCTATTCTCGACGAGCACCTGCCCCTCAGAAACATCAAAATTCGGAACCCAACAGCACCATATGTCAGCGAAGCTACCAAACAGCTCATGCACCGGCGAAATGTAGCTTTGCACTTGCAAGATAGAAGCACATACAAAATACTTAACAGACAAGTTCGCTCAGCTATTAGAGCTGACTGTAGGGACGATATTAGCAGAAAGATAGCACAGAAAGGCCCATCAGCTGCGTGGCGTGCTATAAAGCCCATTATCGACACCAAAAAAGGCTCTCATAGAGTTCAACCCCAGGTCCTACCTGAGCATCTAAATCAATACTTTGTTAGTGTCGGACCTAAGGTATCAGCAGAGGTCAAACGCCAGGCAAACATGTCTGAACACACACCTCCCAGTTGCCGGCTGTCGCGCGTCTCTACCAGCTCCTATAAAGTATCACCCATATCCATCGAACAGCTAACCACAATTGTCATGGATATGAGGAGCACAAGTGCTTGCGGACCCGACGGGATCTGTATTAAGGTTATCAAATTTCTGTTCTTTTTATCGGAGAAGTGCTGCTGGACATTATAAACACATGCCTGACTACAGCTGATATCCCCTCCACTTGGAAGCAGTCAATAGTAACTCCCATTCACAAATCAGGAGATCCTTCGAATCCCTCTAATTTTAGGCCCATCTCATTGGTTCCGGTTATCGCCAAAATCACAGAGAGGGTAGTGCAGAAGCAACTCTATCACTACCTGAACGCAAACCACCTACTGGCCCAAACTCAGCACGGCTTCAGACCACGCCACTCTACGGAAACCGCTCTGATTTCGGTCACGGACAAAATACTAGCAGCAATGGACCGTTCGGAAGTAGCTCTCCTTTGCATTCTGGACCTCAGTAAATGCTTCGACGTAATAGATCACACCAAACTGCTCACTAAACTAGAACTCCATGGAATCGATACTGACTGGTTTAAGGCATATCTGGGAGGTCACACGCAGGCTGTTAGCATCTCAGATCAACGCGGAAACAGGCATCTCTCCTCCTTTCTTCCAAACAACATAGGTGTTTTTCAAGGCTCATCACTAGGTCCACTCGTCACTCAGTTCGCAGACGACACCCAGGTCCTCATCTCCGGTCGCAAATCTGATCTCCAAAATCTGATAAATCAGATGGAGACATGTCTGAACCAACTTTACGACTACTTCCTGGAAAACGGTTTGAAGGTAAACCCAACCAAAACTCAGCTTCTCACGTTCGGATCGCGTCAAAATCTTCGCAATATTACCCCGATACGAGTGTGCTTTAGGGACGCCGTGATAGATGAAAGTCATTCGTGTAGGAACCTTGGGGTGACATTTGATCGCCACATGTCGTGGGATTCCCATGTAGCTGTTGTGGTTCGCAAGTGCACTGGATTCCTACTGGCCCTGAGCCATCTGCGTCACCATCTGCCAACCAGTACCCTCTTCACTATAGTCAATAGCCTAGTTATATCCAATATCCGCTACTGCATATCTGTTTATGGGAACGGGTCGGCAGCAAACATCCACAGACTAGACAAGATCATTAACTTCGCCACTAGAGTCGTGTCAGGTCTACGGAAATTTGATCATATTTCTGATGCCCGTAACGAGTTGGGTCTCCTCACCGCAGCTGATCTGCATCTATTTCACAGCCTTACTTTGCTCCACAAGATCATTCTGACGGGTGAGCCAACACACATTGCGGGTCAAATATCTGCAAACTCTACCCTGCGAAACCGTCATACGCGTGCAGACGACCACCTGCACCTGCCAGCCATACACAGAGAGGTGGGCCGCAGGAGATTTCTCTACTCGTCTGTCTTCCACTATAACAAACTCCCTACTGAAACAAAAACATTGAAGCTGTTAACTTCAAGAAGCATGTACTAGCTTATCTCCACGAGCAACACTAGTCACACAAAACAAAAACTTGAAAAACAGATTTGTGTACACCAAGCACTCACATTTAGGCCATCGCTTTCATATCACTTCCATAAACTACTCGTTTACAGCTCGTGTTGCAAGCACGGTGTGTGTAGTGCATATAGTGATATGGGTATTGTATTATGTTGGTGTATGAATGTTTGTTGCGCATCTGTTCCCACTATTGACCACAAATCTATCCTTTCTTTGTAAATATCTGTGAGTTATACCCAGACTGTCCATAATAGCCACTATACGTGGAGGGCATGTATTGTGAAATAAATAAAAAATAAATGAAAAACAATATGGTTTTATCCCATAGACTGACTAAAATGCATGCATGTCATTATTTAGGCAGACCAGATATATACACACTCCATGATTTTGTGAACTGATGGATTATACACCACAACTGCAAGACTGGAAAATCCAACGCTTCTCTCATCTCGACTATTTTTCCTCCGACGTTCCACTTGGCGTCTCCTTGTTTACGTCTTCTTCTCATTGGTTAAATCGGCTGGCTCATGTCGGCCGTCGTATGCGATGCAGGCAACTGCTACTGCTCCGGATTGGTGCTTGGCATCCCCACCTCCTGGGAGCAGAGGATGGGGGAAAGGTATCCGGGTCGTTCACACGGGTGTTTTGAGCCGTATGTAAAGCCCTTCTTGAATGGTGAGTCATCTGTTTGCGCCAGGTATAATCAGGTCCCATGAAATCAGGAATCGAGCATCCAGCATTCCTCGGCGCCTGGCTTATGTGTCTGCTCTGGATCAGGTTCGGGCGACAGACTGCGGTCCCGCTTTGAGGTTGAGCCGTGCCCGTGACAGCCATTGCGGCTGTGTGTCCGGCTTTCCCAGAGCCGTCCACACCTGCCGATCCAGGCCGGGTGCAGTCGGCCATACCACCACACTGCGTCCCCCTCTGTTTTCGTCGTCTCTATATGGGCCGGCTGATCTCCACTGCGACGCCTGACCCGCAGAGCCGGATGTCAGCGGTGTCGGCCTCGGAGCTGACGATGTGCTGGCGACCGGGAGAACCAATCGAAAAGATGACACACACGTTGGAGACAATCCTGACACAGCGAAACACTGTAGCAATGTAGCAATCAATCATGTTTAGCGACATACTTGCTGATCACACTGATACATCACTGCAATATTATTTTTTTTTTGCGGAAGACACAGCCATTTCGACAGCAGCAAAATGCTTCCTACAAGCTGAGAAAATCATTCAAGCAGCTCTAGACCGCATAGTAAAGTGGTGCAAGACTCAGGACTTCACCCTGTCCGCAGAAAAAATTGGTCACAGTAACATATAGCCGCCTCCACTCCACACGCACAACTTTCCTTAACATAGACGACAAAGCCATCGAACAGGTGAAAACCTTCAAGTTCTCAGGAGTAAACATGGATCAAAACCGTAGTTTCAACACACCTCGCGACAATCTCGAAGAGATGTGCGAAGCGCGTCAACGTACTCCGTGAAACTTACAGGCACAGGCTGGGGCGGAGACAGGAATACACTACTGCGTCTCTACAAATCAATCATACGACCCATCCTAGAATACAATAGCATCATTTTTTGCTACCATTTCACCAACACTGAGCAAAACATTAGAAATAGTTCAAAACAACTGCATCAGAGCAGCCACAGGCGTCCTCAGCATCACACCGATAGGCAGTCTTCTAGTAGACTCAGACACGCCTGCCCTCCGCTTCAGGACACAACAGCTGTGCCGCTACCACATTAAAATAAAATCCGTTGAAAATCACCTGGTACAGCGATGCTTTCAGCCTGACAGATACGACAATGGCCGATTTGGGCGCAAACTGTCATCACTTAGTGTTCAAATTACCGCGACTCTTTCAGAGCTCAAACTCACAATTTCAACCACTGCAACTCGACCGCCCACTAGGCCATTCGGGACCCTCTGTCAGCCAAAGGTCGAGTACTTGCTCTCGAAAATAAATCGGATATCACATCAGCGGAAATATTTGGCACCTGCAACAAATTCGCCTACGTCAACAATCACAAAACACTCGTATTCACGGATAGGTCAAAGCACGAGGTCAAAGAATGCATCCACATCACTGGACGAGGCCTCAGCCTTTCCAAACGTCTACCGGATAACTTTTCCATCTACACCGCTGAAGCGCTGGTTATTCTGGCCGCTATTTTCATTCTAAAGAGGCGTAAAACGATGAACGTAATAATTTGCTCAGATTCCAAATCAATCCTTAAGTCAATTAGCAACACACACGACCGCCCACATCCGGTCATTGATCGAATACAACCAGCCGTGGCCCGCGTCGCTCAGATTGCCCGCCGCACGTCAACAAGTCGCCACAAGAGCTCTCTATTAAAGCCTCCCCTGCTGGATATGGCTAGTTGGCAACTGACCAGGCAAGGCCGAGGGCACAGATATCGGGCGGCCGTGCTCGACCATGTGTGTACATTCAACACTCACAACAATTTTGCAATTTTGCAATTGACACAATTTTGCCATAAAACTGGAAATTCGTTTCGGGAGGTGTATTCAGGATCAATCTTTGCACTTCAACTTGCGCTTACAATTGGCTCCGATTATGTAAAGTCTCCCAAATAAGAATCCCAAGTAGTTATGTTTCTAATTACTGCTTTTGTCGAAGATCAAGAAAAACAACAATCCAATAAACCTCAGCCTAAAAACTCCAGATAAACTTGCATAGGCACTTACTCTCCAATGGAAACTTGGCTCCAGCTCAAAATCACCAAAGAAATAAATTGGTAAAACACTCGTAGCACCGGATACGAACTGGATGCACGGCGATGGTCACCGAAGAAATGAGGTTGACATTTTACCTTTTCAATTAGCTTAATTTCTATACAGTCTGCTAGAGTACCTCACGGCATATTGGAAGGCGTCCACTTTATGAAAATCGAGGTCATAGCAACGAAGCGGGAGGACTTATAAAAATTCAACCCAACCTTTCACCTTGAGGTCTGACATTGACATGTCGCGGTTTGAAACGATTTCTTTTCGAAAGCTTAGGTGTCGGAACAGGGGGCAGCGGGGGAGTTCATGCCACTCCTCCCTCACCCCCCCCCCGCCTTCCACACTTTTCATGAAAGTTTATCATTAATGCTATGGCGATGCATGGTAAGAATCAACTTCAAAAGGGTTTTGGCCTCCCAACCTTTTGAGATGTTTTCACGCCTCGACTCCAGACTTTACCATGGGCTATCGATTGATACCATATTTGGGTAGGTTTGGGCGCAAACGTAAAAATGCGAGGCGACCAAAGAAGTGCAGTTTGACCTTCGACTTTGAAAATGAAGTCGACTGCTCGACTTTCTGATAGCACGAGCATATGGTGGCTACATTGCTAAAAAAGTATAACTAACTAACCTAACCGAACCCAAATTAATATGACTTAACCCAACATAACCTAAGCTAAACGTACCTAACATAATTTAACCTTTTTGAAGCAATGAATCCACCACGTGCTTTTGCCATCGGTCGGCACGCAGATAAGCTCTGGTGCTGTTTTGCGTCTACGGTGTCATCTAGCGGAATAATTCAGAACTATTTCTAGCATTTATGAAGTGGGATACTTATGAGCTGGGGCAACACATCCTCGAGAAGGTTTCGTAAGTATATTTACTAAGAGGGGCAGTGAGTTTAGTAGGAATGTTTACTAAACTTCCGGAACTTTAGTAGGTATAATTACTAAACTTGCCTATGGAGATACCTACAGTGTGACCGGAAATCAGGCTTTTTTGGATTATTTTGCTAGCAACGTGAAAAGTAAGCATTTGCACAGAAAATAATTGGTCCCACCATTTTAGCCACATTCATAAACATGCTATACCAAATACAAATTCCAAAAAACTAAAAAATGAAGCCTTATACTGCAAATTTACCAGGCACCCAGGTAGGTACATAGGTACCTAGGCACCTGGGTAGGTACCTAAGCAACTGGGTACATACCTAGGCATACGGGTATGTACCTAGGCCCCCGGGTAGGTACCTAGGCACCCAGGTACGTACCTAGGCACCCAGGTACGTACCTAGGCACCCGGGTAGATACCTAGGCACCCGGGTAGGTACCTAGGCATCCAGGTAGGTACATAGCCTAGGTGTTGGTACCTAGGCACCCGGGTAGGTACCTAAGCAACTGGGTACATACCTAGGCACACGGGTATGTACCTAGGCACCCGGGTAGGTACCTAGGCACCCAGGTACGTACCTAGGCACCCAGGTACGTACCTAGGCACTTGGGTAGGTATCTAGGCACCCAGGTAGGTACCTAGGCACCCAGATAGGCACCTAGGTACCGGGGCACATGTGAATTTGTTTTATAGGGTGTTTTTGCTTGTTTAAAAAAAAAAATTATCTTTGGATTACCATGTTTATGAATGTGATAAAGATGATGGGATTTATTTTAGGTGTGAATTAAAAAAAATTGAAACATTTCCCAACTAAAAAAATGTAAACCAACCTAACCTAGCCAAACCTGACAGATTTGTTTGCTTTATGGAGGAAATGTGTGTCAAAAATTGTCTTCTTACCACCTTGTAGCACAATAATACCTGAAAGTTTACAAAAAAATAATGGAAAAAAATCAAACCAAAATTTGGGCCACAATAGCTCGGTTGGTGGAGTATCAGACTCTCGATCCCAAGATTGTTGGTTCGAATCTTGCCACCCGCAGCATTACTGAATCCATAGGCAACCAATCACAGTGAGAGGCTGGAGACGCTATATGACCTAGTGGTTGAATGTGTTGTCAAAGAATCCAGGGTTCTTTGAAAAAGGTTTTTTCTTCCAAACAGCTTGGGTTAAGCTAGGCTGAGTGAGTTTTTTTTTCATGTTGAGAATTACCAGAACATAAATTGCTTGATATTTTTTTTTTTTTTTTTGTTCTCCAAAGTTTCGCTAGTTTGTTCTAGGTTAGGTTATGTTCCATTTGTGTTTTATTTGTTTAGCATTTCTTTTTATGCTATGTTACCTAACTCAACACCGCTTTTTTGGATTATTTTGCCAACAACCTGAAAAGTAAATATTTGCACAGAAAATAATTGGTCCCACCATTTTAGCCACATTCATAAACATGGTATACCAAAGAAAAATTCCCAAAACTAAAAATGACGCCTTATACTGCAAATTTACCTAGGCACCTAGGTAGATGCCAAGGTAAACTTGTCCAAAAATGGAAAGCTGAAAAATTGTTAGCTCCACAAGTTTTATCTTGTTACACTGTTCATGAATAACATTCATCAGACCAATTTTCAGGAAATATCGTTTAATTTTAGGGCTCGCGTAAAAAGGTGTCCTTTTTCCGACAGAAGAGAACCTGAAGGGATGCTAATTTCTGTTCTTCTTTTGCATAGCATAGCTCCTATTTTCTATGAAAACAAAATAACCTTAATAAATAATAATGCTTCATCGTGCCAACTTGAATGACGAAATGAGGTGAGACTTCAACCTGTCCTTCTACAATTCAGCAACTACCCTCTTTCATCAGGACCCCTTGGTCGGAGCAGGGAGGCGGCGCCGTGATTAGCCACGAGGCGGAGTAGGTATTGTTTCTGCTCTTCGTCCTTGGTCAGCGATGTGTTGAAGGTGTGGATGAGAGAAACAGCTCTTTCTGCTGCATCGTTAACGACATTCAAAGAACCCGTAGACTTCTTCATCTCCAGGAACGTTGTGTTCGTCTCCCACTTTCCGGGGTCTTCCTTCAAGAAGGACGATTTTGCATTCTCCTTCCCCTGCTCAGCAATGACGTTAAACACCTTCAGCGTCCTCTTGGTCACGAACTCCTCCAGCCCAACTCCGACCTTTGGGACTCCTTGCAAGCGACGGGGGCACCCTGACTTCTTCTCCCGCTCAAGGTTGGTCACCATCTTGCGCTTCGTCACCACGTCCACCTACTTGTCGAAGAACGACAGTCCAACCAGGTGCTCTGCCAGATACCAGAGATGGCGTGCAAAGGCAGTGATGACAGCATCTGCGACCTCTTTGTCTGGGTATGCTCGAAGGGTTTGGAGGAATTCCAAATCGTTGCGGGGGCCTGTATGCCACGCAGAGCCTCGTTCCAGAACCGGACATAGACCAAGGCGACGAAAAGCGAGAGTGATCTGATGGCGCGCAATTCCTTGGCAGCGAGACGGAACTGGTCCCGAAAGAGGAAGATCTTCAAGATGTACAATCCCTTCTGCATCCACCGCGCAGGCCTGGGGGCCGAAACTTGGCCCGCTGATCACCCCTCCACCCAAGAAGAGGAGACTCAGGCTGAGGAACTCGGCGTAGTCTGCTCGCACTTGTTGTTCCTTCATAGCCTGCTGGATGTAGGAAACCATGTCAATGCGCTGCTCTTCCAATCTGTGGTCGCGGAACATCTCACTTGGGGCACCAACGTACATCTCTTGGTTGACTTTGGGCCAAAACATATGGAACCTCTTGAAGAGTCCAGCTTCAGGTCCTCCCGTTGGCCCGAATACTACCTTGAAGACACTGGAGAGGACGATCTCTAAGACATGATGACGACAAGCTATCCACACTAGTTCCCTCCCGAGTCCTTCTTCAATCAGCGTATAAGCTCCACGGTGGAGACCCGTGTTGGAGGCAGTCGTATCGAAGACCAGACCTTGAATATGAGGACGGAGTGACCAACCGTCAAGAGTCGTCATGCATGCCGCTGCTGGTGCCTCCCCCGTTCCCCTTTCCGTCTTCGGCACAGCCAATAATTTCTCGAAATCGCCCGGGCCAGTAACGACCAAGGCCACACGGTCCACCGTTCCCCCATCCCCAGTATAGTCTTGGAGAAGCTTGGCATCCCAGTGTAGGAGAAGTGGACCTTTGGGGGTGAAGTCTTTTCGATCCTGAGTGTCCGCTTGAAGCCGTGCCTGACGCCTAGATCGCCTGACTGAGCTTCTGGAGAGGGGGGTCAGATCTGAAAGATCATGGCCAAGGGCCCGTGCCACGGTTCCTGCCACGAACACGGCTCCACAGTCCAGAAGGTTGACTCGATCGAGGGCTGATGCGACAGCAGGGGATGCGAAAATGTTCTTTGGTCGTTTGGCAGGAGCTGCAGACGCTGCCGAGCAACTGGGAGTAAAAGTGAAGTCTTCGTTGTCCTCGGACTCGAGGTTGGAGGAGGACGTGGAAGACAGCTGAGCCGCCGCCACCGAGGATGAAGCTTCCTCAGTCTTTGCCTTCGACCTTCTCGCCTTCTCTTGTTCTTCCCGAAGTCGCTTCCGACTCTCCCTCCCCGCTGTCACGAGATCAGGGCCAGGCATGCTGCAGGAGGTGACGTCCTCACGTTGCATTTGGTAAAACACACGATCCTCTTCAACGGTCATCTGCGCCAGAGCATCACTGGCTCCGATGTCGAAGAGGTCGCCGAGTGATGCGTGGAAAATCATCGCCTGTGTGTCACCTCGCTTTCGGCTCTTCTTGAGGTTCTGGTATTCCCGCATCAACTCTCCAACTTCCTCACACAGGAATGCAACCGCAGGGTAGGGATCCTTGCCCTCGTCCAGATGGCACAGCAGGCTTCACAGGTCTTCTTGAAGCTTTCCGGGAAAGGCAATTTCTGCTTCGGGTGAAATAATTGTGACATGCGAAGTACGTCACCTTGCGTTGCAAGCCGTGCAGTTGAGAAAAACTCAAGGGGACTCCATAATAACCACCATTCTGGTCCACTTCGCGTACTCGGTGCTGAGGAGGCCATCTGCAAAAGAGAGAAACCAAAGATGAGATTTTGCGCGACCTTTAAATATGCATGAAATCGTCCAAAATTTGGCACACAATACAGGCACATATAGTGGAATAAAAATAAACTTGTGGAGTGCACTTCCTTGAAACTTTTAAAACTACCATGTATGTTTGGATGAGGCTAATATATATATATATATATATATATATATATATATATATATATATATATATATATATATATATATATATATATATATATATATATATATACATACATATATACATATATTCATGTATGTATGTCTGTATATATATATATATAATTCTCTGATTTCATTAGACACAGATAAGTATCCTTTCACATCAATAATGCTTATTTGTAGTTATTTTCACTGTTTTTTTTGTAAATAACTTCATTCAACTTCATTCAACTTCTCCGCGACTGCCTGGTACAGCACGTCTCCCTTTGAGCACTGCCGCGAGCTCCTCTATCCACTTGAACGGCATCGCCTCCTTCAGCAGCATCCTCCTCGGTGGCTCCATGAGGGTGCTGTATCCAGGCACGAAACGAGAGCAGAAGCCCAACAGCCCAGTAGTGACTGGAGATCTTTCGTCCTGACGCCTAATGTCCTAACGCCCTAGCCCGCTCTGGGCTCACCTAGACTCCCGCCGAGGACACGGTAATCCCAAGGAAATTCGCAGCCGTCTGTCTCAGCGTGTATTTTCCATGTTTAGTGTTACCCTGTGTTCCCGCAGACGAGTTAGAAAATCTGCCAATCGCTCCTAGTCGCCGCACAGACGAGGACATATCCCGGGTACCTGCACCTGCACTGCTTCAGAATTTCTTCCATCGCCTTCTGAATTGTCATCGGTAAGCCCTCGGTCCCGTGCGGACAGCGACAACACGAAACAGACCTTAGTGACATACAAACGTTGTTAATGGTTGTTACTCCGAGTGTAACTCCAGCTGGTGATTTGCAACTTTTGGGTCCAGACATGACAACACTGTTACTCCTTGCATCTGCTGAAACGTGTTCTGCATCAGTTATAAATTATTCGCGAAATAGGGTGTAATATACCACTTACTGAACACTGAATCGACATCCTTCCAAAAGGGGACGAGTGGTCTAGGGGTAAGATGCTCATCTCACAATCGAAAGGCTGTGGGTTCGAGTCTCACCTGTCGCTACTCTCCGCCCGCGACCAATCGGCGTGAGAGATTGGCGACGCTATGTGACTCAACGGTTGACGTGTCGTAAAACCAATAACCAACCAACCAACATCCTTCCAAAAGAAGTATTGACATCTTGCCTATTGGTGCGTGTTTGTGGAAGTCTTCATGCCTCGTTTCGAAGTATCCCGTCTATAGATATCATACTTTTGCCCATCGTAATGGGATCCGGCATCGTGATAACGAACATCGCGTATCGCAATTACAGGCGAATGGATTACCTATGATGTGCAATGTTATGTTATACAATGCCAGTTTATAGAATAGCTGTTTGTATGGTTATCGTTGCTATCGTTGTCCCCAAATTAGATAGCTTTCAAAACACGCAAAACGGGAAGTCATGTGTACGCAATTATCTCAAAACTGAGGAGATCGTGATGGACCAAACCTGACACTTCAGATTGGAGGTTTGGTCACGCTGGGAACTATTTCAGCCTGGAGATTTCGTCAACCTGGCACTTGGGTGACCAAATATTCAGCTTCCATATCTCCTCAATTGGCTGCAATTGTGCGACGGACAAAACACGATCAGTCTGCAACAGGGTTCGATTTATACTTCGCAATCCTAGATGTGAAGAATGGGCGCTACATGGCCAATAAAGTTGATGCGCCCTAAAGCCCAAATAACTAACAAACTAAACTTAGATGTGAAGAGGAAAATGATTTGCTCGTCTAATCTGTGGCATCATAATCTCTGTGCACTTTCCAGGGAATCTTGAGAACTCTATCACAGAGCAGCTGATTGTCAAACAGCTCCATTTAACCTTTAAATGAGGAAGGTGAGAGGATAATGCTCTGAATAAGAAAGATGCTTAAACAGGCTATCATTCTAGCCCTGGTCTTCAGCGCTGCTGTGTCCAACACCCATTAATGAGCAAAGATTGTTTTTGTGTTTATGTGGGCACCTTGAACAGGTTCAATTTTAGGTAGGGTAGGGTAGGATAGTTTGGGGGAGGTGCAGGTTAGGTCAAGACGTCTACATGAAGTAAATTCATTAAATCAGGGATGATGTACAATCACTCCACTGATATTTGAGGGCCGCGTGGCATAAACGAAGTGGAATAGACGAGTGGTGTAGTTGCTAAGGTGCATCAATAATCTTAATGAAACTATGGGTTTTAATCCAACAGCCCACTCCGAGTAGGATGTCTTATTCTTCCTTTTCGTATACAAGTGTTTATCCTAACAAGATAATTGCAGCGCCCATACCATCGTCAGTCAAACAGTGAAATGCAAACAAAAGTCAGTCAGAATGACATGCCACGAGGTTCGGTACAAGTGTGATACCATACCGTCCTACGATTATCATTTAAGTGGTATTGGTATATTTTTATAATGCATTATCCTTTGATATTTCTTTGTCATTTGTCTGCTGTATTAGTATTTACATTATCTATCATTAGCGGATCACTGTACGGCTGAATCCACTCTCCGTTCAAGTTAGGTCGTGTGTTCCAGTGTTCGTACCAGCTAGACTATCCATCAATATAGCGAGACATCAAATCATATGAACTTTTTTTGGTGTTGGAGTCCACATATGCATCTTCTATTGCCGTCAAACTTCACAGTATCTAATGCCTCTGTGAATGTTGGGCGCTGTATGACCGACGCAGTCGATGCGACCCGAAACTCCAATGACCAACCAACCAACGCTCTGAATGTGTTTTGAAAAGTTGTACAACGCTGCAACAGTCTCTTTACGTATATATTCGTTTCTCAGAGGCGGGACTACGGTTCCAACGAATTCGTGACCTTGGAAGCTTTGGCAACATCTCGTGCCAGCGATGCCACTGACAGGCAGCCACCGCCACATCTTCGGGATCATCAGATGACGATTTGGCCTCAGCTGACGGCGCCGACATCAACCAGCCAGGCGATGACGACTCGGCCTCTTCGTCAGCGACTGCCACCGATCCTGCTCCGGTCCCCACCTGCCCGCCAGCCTCTGTCGGCAACTCTCCTGTCTCACCATCAACCGCTGCCGCCACCAGCCTGCCTCGTTAACCCATCTGGTAGCCGTTGGTGTCAGCCATGGAACTCTGGCCCCTACCTGCCCGCCAGCCTCTGTCGCCAACCCTCATGCCGTACCATCAACCGCTGCCCCCATCCAACCTGTCCCACGATCAACCAATGACGTCAAGCGACTTGTCCCTCCATCAATGAATCATCCTTTGGCCGCTTCCGTTGATCATGCGCCATCTGCACTCCTACCAGTCCGTGCTTACAGCAGTTTTTCCTCCTCCTCAACCCGTCCACCACCCGCTGCTATAATCTACCCCGCTACGTCTTCAACCCACCCAACAACCGTCACGACAATCTACTCTGCCCGTCCGTTTGCCAAGCGCCCGAGAACCATATCATCTGTCCGTGCTTCACCGGCACCAGTCTGCCCACCAGCCAATCCCCCACCACTCATCCTGTCCCTGCATCAGTTTCGCACTCTTTGCCATTCGTTCGTTCTACGCCGTCTGCACACATACTGATGGCCCTGATGGCAGCCGTTTTGTCTTGTCCTCAACCCACCCATCAACAGAGCGTGAAGCTATCGAAGTTATATTTGGGTAGAATGGTGGTCCAGACCTTCATGTATGGTTATAAGTATCGTGTGTGGACATAAATGAAGTGAAAACATTGCTGTAACGCATATTTTGATTGATGCCTGTAATTAACTGTTTGCTATACAGTGCGTGTGCGCGCTTGTGCTCGTGTGTGCGCGCTTGCCCGTTTACGTGAATAATGTGCTTCTGAAACATTGATCATGTATGTACTAACCTCGAAAGCTCTTGTGTACATTCTTTGAGTTGTAAAGCATCTGAATCGCTCAATGTTGAGGAGCAAGCTGAGCTACTTGGCGGAAAATTCATGGCACATGTACCTCAATGTTTGTCTGAGACTTCTTATTTGCGTCAGATATTCAAGAGCGTGCAGTGACTCCTAACACAACAGCATGACAATACCGCGAAACGTCTATGGGATAAGCGCATCCGACTGAAGCGAAGAATGCGCTCGATCGCATTTGACTGTTTTTGTATGTGCAATCTACCACGGCGAAAGATGCAAACGCGTTTAGCGTACGTGACTGTTTTTCATGTACCACACCATGGTGATCGAAAATGGAAGTGAAGTCCAGATATGCGTAATAAGTGGACGGCGAAACAGGCAACGAGTTGTTATAATTTACATTGAAGGTACACTAATTGTCAAGCCTATGTCAAATTCAGTACTTCTGGACAACTTGTTTCCTTCCGATCGTTAAGTGAATCTTGACCGGTCGTGACGACTGTAGTGCGGCGGTTGGTTGGTCTTAGGTCTTCGTCGTAGGTCATGGACCTCTGAGCCGACGGAGCGGGTTCAGGACGTGCGTCACCCTGGGGTCGGCTTTAGCTCACGCTGATCTCTATGTATCTGTAAGAATTGGCACTACAGCACACCATGTCGATGCACAACACGAAACTTACCCGATCTATATTGATACAGAATACCACCATATTGCCCTGATGTCGCAGGGTACCAAAACTAAATTATCATAGAGGCAGCTTTCATCCGTGAAATGGATCCGATAATTAATCGACAGCTCAACACGAGAGATACGGTGTCTCTTTATGATTGGCACCCCCCCCAGGCATAGGACTTTTACCATGTACCCTCCGTACATGCTTTATGCACTGTATGTACTTACTATGTACAGCGGATTCCACAAATGAAATCGATCTTTCTTGAAATTCATTAATACGTTCCATACTACGATGTGACACAGGTGACTTCACCACGTGCTTCTGCTCATGTGGAAAGCATTCTCCCTTCCCATTACTACCATAAATAGCACATGTGATTACTGGCGCCATATTCGAATGGAAACATGAAAGACAGCCGGTAGTCTGGCGTCGGGACCGCGTCTTGGTTTCACAACGGAACATACAAAATTAATGGCATCGCACCCCCCGCGACGGGCGGTCTCCTGACGGCGGCCGCCACCGTTAATCCCGGAATATGCAATGAATGCTCACCACTGGACGCTACGGACTGATTGCCAGCCACCGAACTGACCGAATACTGTCGCCGCTTCTGCTCAGCAGGGTGCCGCTTGTATATATATGTATTTATATATATATATATATATATATATATATATATATATATATATATATATATATATATTTATATATAACCGTGTCCATATCGGTTCGTCTGGCGACCGTCGTATACCGCAAGTAGTAACATTTTAACATTATATATACATTTATAATGTATACTTCATGCCTATAATATAACAATTGGTTGATACGCAAAGCATCACTATCCATATAATGTATTTTGCCTTCAAATGAGTTCAACTATCAATCATTGTTCGTATTTCACAAACCGTTCGTCTTGAGTTCTGGTTACGCATAGTGAAAGTACAAAAAAGTATGATCACAAGGCAAACAAAATGCATGAATTACGGAATTGCGGCGCGCCGCTGGGTTAGCTCATTCGTTGGGAGAGCGCTGTTCTTGCGGATGTTGTCGAACCCGCCCTGACAAAGCGGCTCCACTTTTCTCATGCGCCTCGCGCGGTCCACGTATGGACCATCTGGAAAAGTACGCTAGTAAGCGGCTCCCGACTCCTCTTGACCACAAGTAAGCTGCAAGCAGAGGTGAACCGAGGTGGTCTTCCCCTCCCCTCCCTTAGCAGCAAAAATATACTAGATAAAACGAGAAATTTTGAGATCTTCACCGTGCAAAACCACACGTTTTCAGCGTGCGAAACGAGCCGAAAGCAGTTTCTGTTTCATGACATTTTTCTGGTTTCCCCCTGAAGAAAATCCTGGTGCCTCCCTGGCAGCCAGGAACAATCGCGTTTAGCCTGTCGGCCGTACCGGTCGTCGTGGCACTGCCGGCACGCTTAACCTGGCCGCAAATCGTCTGTTGAATTGGGAGTGAACAAGCGGCGGAACAGCGAATTTTCGACTGCATATGATGGTGCCTTCAAAAAGATGTGATGGTGCTTTCAAGAAAACGTTTGGTTTTGCATGGTGAGGATTGCAAAATTTCTTGATTGATCTAGTATATTCTTTGTTGCTAAGGAAGGGGAGGGGAAGGCCCCTCGTTTCGCCTCTGCTGCTTACTAGTGGCCAGAAAGAGTCGAGAGCCACTCACGAGCGTACTTTTACAGATGATTCATAAATTGGCCGCGCGAGGAGCATATATATATATATATATATATATATATATTATTCTACCCGTTCAGTGTTGAAGAGAAGAGCGCATTCGGCTTTAACATGTTTCCTGTCTAGGTTTTCGATTGATGGTATTGTTTTCTTCGTTTCGTGAGGTAGCTGGTAAATTATTTCACCAAGTAAAATACATAGTTGCATTCGGTTATTGACGTTTCTCATTCAAGCTTTAATCCATTTTTAAAATCACCGCCCTGCACAATGCAAATAAACACACACATGTATGGTTTTAAAAAAATAAATTGAGCACTGGTTTCACACGAGCTATTCTTGCAACATGTTTCATTTCTTCGATTCCTGAAGGGCCACTCACAAAACAAGTATGTTCTCGTCTGAACTATTTACAATAAATATGAAGGACCGGATCGCAATTACATCCCGATGTTTTCCCTCACCCCCGCCCCCCAACAATACGATCCAAAACAATACGATCCCCAACCAAACAATACGATGAATCGAAAACCTAGACAGAAAACTTGTTGAAGCTGAATCCGCTCTTCTGTTCGACTGCAACGTGTAAAAGAAGATATTCTGCCAAAGTATACAGATATATATATTATGGATGGTGAACATCGGCTAATTCCAAATCGTCCAAGAGAGCTGGGTTATTTACCTATGTGCATTGAGCACATAGTGCAAACTTCTTGAACAGTGTTCATATCAGCAAGGAGTTTCTACTTGTGTCTTCAGTGTACCACCAATTTCTTAGTAGCGAACGATTAAGTGGTAACACAAAATCGCTTAAAATGGAGCTATTTGAAATGATTAGTGAAATCGGACAAGGGATGCCGTAAGACGGAGGCGGTTCGTCGGATTTCCGAGGTCGGTGGGAGCCCTGTTCAAGTGCAGATATGCCGGGTATAGATTGTAGTAGAACCGCGTAAGCCTGAAACTTGTCGCTTAATGTAGATTCTACTTCCCTATGGGATCACATATATTCTTTAGGATTTTATATCAGATAAGGACGATCCAAATGCGCAGCGTTGAAGAGGGCCATCGTAACCCGTGCATTGCCAGGATGGGCTAATTTAACCCCTTGTGAATTTCCGGATTGCTTTCAATACTGCCTGACTCATCAAACTGAACTTTGCCGTAGCTCTATATAATTTCATAACACATCGTTTTTCGTCAGGTTTGATCCAAAATCATGTTCGGGTTTGGAGTTGTAGCAGTTGAAAGTCAGGTTATTCGTACAGCAGAAGGTTATTCATTCTTAATCCTGTTTCAAAACGTTTACTAGCAAGTACTGGCGAAGCTCGATAGAAATGTGATATATGTGCATGTAGGCCATTAATCACCAAAATAGTTTCGTCAAGCTGTAACAGAGGACGTGATCAGTTTCGTCGAAGTCTATGATTCGTAGTTTTAGTTCCATTGGGTAGCTGATGTAATACAATGCACGTTTGATACTGTTTATGAAATGAAAATTCGAAATAAACCATAAAACAACGAGTGTCTCAATAGGTTTTCCCTGCACATTACACATTACATACCCATGCACATTATAAAATAGGAAACTTGTTCCAAAATTGGCAATGACCTCAGGTCACTAAACTGACCTAGAACGGAAATCCTAGTGATGTGTTTTATAGGCACCGCCCAATTTTACTCAAGGAGCAAGTTTGGTGTCGATATATTTCCATTCATATGAGCTATTCATCCTGAAACATTTTTTGAGGTGGTTCTCTTTGACATGTGCTAGGTCAATTGCCTTGCG
>JAOTOM010001729.1:0-78137 GCA_034440615.1 Ashinkailepas kermadecensis | reverse complement strand
TTCCTGCACCATATCAGTGAACTTCAATATGTTGTACTTGATAAATAACTCATTTGTAGGATGTGTATAATGTTTATAATCAATAATCCGTATATAATATGACTCCCCATGTTGCAGAAGACGCTGCCGGTTGCACTGTTCCCTGGATGGCCGGTCCGCCGACAGCGTGGTTACCTGGACGGCAAGTTTGACGGAGGTGTGGTTACCCACACGGCCAGTCTGCCGGCGGTGTGGTTACCTGGACGGCCGGTCTGCCGGCTGTGTGGTTACCTGGACGGCCAGTCTGCCGGCGGTGTGGTTACCTGGAAGGACAGTATGCCGGCTGTGTGGTTACCTGTACTCCCAGTCTGCAGGCGGTGTAGTTACCTAAAGGCTCGCCTTCCGGCGGTGTGGTTACCTGGACGGCCAGTCTGCCGGCGGTGTGGCTACGGAGCGAGCTGAGCTGCTCGTCGCTGGACCCGTAGATGTTGGAGCCGTCGATGAAGGACGTGATCTGGTTCTTTCCTGTCACATCATATTACATGATAGGTGAACATCTCATGTGATGGTATACTAGTAGCATGTGCATGACAAATAAACATGATTTAATGGCCTGGCGTTCATCGGTCGATTCTTTATTGTGTTTTGGGGCGCATGTAGTCTGATATATTGAGATCACCTGGTGCTGATGGATCCGGGTGGACGGAAGATATTCTCCCAGGCTAAATCTACTCAATGTATCACTCGATCACAAAATTCCACCAGTCAAAATTTCCAAAAAAAAGTGTCTGCACCAGTCGAAAAGGGACCAGCATTAGACAAACTGGCTCCGGCGCCAACAGCAGTTCGTCTGCTCTCTGCAGGAACGACATCTGCTCTCACAAGGTTTGGATATCGGTACCCTGGCTACTAAGCTCTGTGGTATACAGGATCCCATGCAGTGGGTGCGGAAAGGCTTATATTCGTGAGACTCTTCAACAACGTGTCCAGGAACATAGGGCCGATCTTAAATATCACAGGATGTCGAGCGCTTTGGTAGTTCACGGGGAGAAGGAGAGGCACCTTCCGCGATGGGATGGTGAATTTAGGTGAAAATTAGTGGTTGAAGATTGTGATATTGTGGAATCCCTAAGCAAGCAATTCTCATCAGTCCTTACTAAAGATAATTCTGGTAGAATAGAAACAACTGAATCGTATGCCATGACAGGTGATAGGTTGGAGTATCTTACAATAACTACAGAAGCTGTAGAAAAGCTGTTGCAGAATATAAAACCTAATAAAGCTTCTGGACCAGATGATATATATGCTAGGGTTTTAGTAGAGTGTGCTAAAGCTTTAGCAGTTCCCCTAGGTATAATTTTCAGGCGGTCTATGGAATATTCTGAAGTGCCTGAAGATCGGAGAAATGCAAATGTAGTACCAATTTTCAAAAATGAAAGTACGAAGTGTGTAGGGAACTACAGGCCAGTCAGTTTGACCTCAATAGTTTGCAAGGTACTAGAAAATCTGGTTAAACAGAATGTTCAGATTCATCTTGATAGGCACAATCTTTTAAGGGATACTCAACATGGATTTCGATCTCGAAGGTCTTGTTTAACTAACCTTTTGGAGTTCATGGAGTATGTTACTAAAGAAGTAGACAAAGCAGGATAGATGTTGTGTACTTGGACTTTAGCAAAGCTTTTGATAAAGTTCCACATGAGAGGCTAATTCATCAACTACAGCAACGTGGGATTGTTGGAAAAGTTGTAGGTTGGATTGAAGCATGGTTGAGGGGAAGGAAACAAAGGGTAATGTTAAATGGATGTAAATCTGATTGGAAGGATGTTCTGAGTGGAGTACCACAGGGCTCTGTTCTAGGGCCAATTCTCTTTATCATCTTTGTGAATAACATTGAGGTAGGGCTGAGGAATAGAGTGTTCAAATTTGCGGATGACATCAAGCTGGTAGGAGTGGCAAACAGTTGTGATCCATCTAGAAATATTCAACTAGACTTGGAGGACCTAAAAAAGTGGGCTGATCAATGGCAGATGTCTTTCAACTATGACAAGTGTAAGGTTATGCATCTGGGGTCTGGAGGTGAGACTTTCAGATATACAATGGGAGGGAGGGAACTGGATGTTATTGAAGAGGAAAGGGACTTGGGTGTGTTGGTTTCAAAAGACCTTAAAGCAGAAAAGCAATGTAGCTCAGCTAGGAACAGGGCACTCAGAATGCTGGGACTCATTAATAGAAGTGTGATGTATAGGAGCAAGGAAGTCATGAAAAAAATGTACTTAGCATACGTGCGACCCCACTTGGAATATTCTGTACAAGCTTGGAGCCCCTACCTACAAAAAGATATAGACAAGTTAGAGAGAGTGCAGCGCAAAGCAACTAGACCCATCAGTGGAATAGGTAACCTAGAATATGGAGAAAGGCTTGTGGCATTAGATATGTATTCACTCAAGTATAGGAGATTAAGGGGGGACATGATTGAAATGTACAAAATTGTTAAAGGACTAGATCAGGTCAATTTAAATGGCGCTCTTCCGTTTAGAGTATCACATAGGGGTCATCAATTCATGTTAGACAAGTTGAGGTGTAGGAGAGTTAAGCGACAATAGGCCTTCAGTCAAAGGGTTGTTGATCAGTGGAATGGGCTGCCTGCTGATGTTGTGGGGAGTTCCTCATTGAATGTATTTAAAAGTAGGGTGGATAAATTTTTTAGACACGAAAATCTTGTTTTTTAGTTCTAATTTGTGATGGATGGGGTGAGATGTATGTTAAGTAAGTGTGCACGGCACATACCCCTTTAAGCAGGCATGGATGCAGTTTGAAAATTATTGATAAGGCATTCAATCCACATGTGTTAAGAGAGATCAGGGGAATAGGGCTGGAAAGCTAGGGTAGATAGGCATTGATAGGTGTATGGGATATTAGAGGACTGGTTCTTCAGGATGTGGGATGGTTGGAGAGGATCTTTTTACCAGGCTTATATTATCTTCCATTTACAGACTTAACTGGATGGGCCCTTGGGTTTCTTATTCAGTCTAAACGCTTTATAACTTTACATAGGGTGTACCTAGCAGTGGATTCAGCACCTTCCTTCGGGATGTGACACTGATGAGATTGTCTATGGTAGCACAATGGGAGTGTTATGCAATAGCAAGTGAATTGGTGCTAGATAGGCTGCGATATATAGCTTCCTAGGAACTTGAGGTAAGGGATTGACTGGGGTGAGAGTATGTACATTTCTAGTACCTTTTCCAGATAGGCTTAACCCAGATGGGCCCATGTGGCTCTTATTAAGCGTTAGCACTGTATGACTATGACTATGATGGTGCCTGTGAAATAACCCAATTAAAGGACAAATTTAGGAGGAAGGCTGTAGAGGCCGCATTTATCGATACCGAGGATTGCATCAATAGTTCACCTGGATTTGTTAAGCTTGCCAGCGTGATAGCGTATCTGGTGCGGGACGATGTGGTGGAGGTGCAGCGGGCATCGGACCCGGGCTAGAGAGTTTAACCAACACCTACACACACAAACACACACACACACACACACACACACACAGCGCGATGTGAGTGATATGGGATCTGGCATTCTCGAGTGCCATCCATGGCTTTGTGTATTCCGTTGTGTCGCCCTTCGCCATTGACGCAGTGTTTCGCACTATATTGTTAGTCAGCCCAGCGAGAGGCTGCGATGCGTGTCACGTTTTGAGCACAGGAATTAGAGTGCGTGATGCTTGCTTAAAGTTGTTAAATTTGGTAATTGTGTCACCCTGAAGAAGGCCTTTGGCCGAAACGTTGGTGATGTGTTTGTTGGTGAAAATATAGTTTTTTGTATCATTGTGCCACTTATGTATATATACATCATATATATATATATATATATATATAAATATTCAGCCATCTCTCTGTACTATTAGTTAAATTAACATCAGCTGGTAAAGACGTTTCTTTATTTTAAAGCTTCGTCAGTTTGAGAGCACGTCACACAGCAATTGAGTCAAACAAATACTTCGATTTTGAAAGATCACCGGACAAAACTTGCACACCACCTCCTTCCTCTGGACACATGCATTTGACGCCTCGATGGTACATAAACGCTGTACATCACCATTCCACAACACAGGTACATATATATATATATATCTGCATATATATATATATATATATCTATATACATATATATATATATACATATATATGTATATATATATCTCCATTTGCATCTGCATCTGCATCGGTAGTCGGATCTGGTCCGGGATGATGTCAGGTGACAGTGTGACTCATTACGCGCTTATTTTGGTTGACTTGGAGATGTCAATTGTTTGCGGACCGCTGAAAGTCCACGAGGTCGGTATCTCCCAACGACGCACCAATATCAGACCTGCCTGCTGCTGCATATCGAAACAGAGTCGGCGAGCTCACCGTCCTCGTAGTCGGGGCCGACCACTCTCCTGAAGGCGGTAAGCGCGGAGCCCCAGTGGGGGTTCAGCAGGTTGTTGCAGGTGCCGTCGGCGGTGCGGTAGCGGGCGGTGACGTCACAGATGGGCGGCGCCATCCGGCAGGAAGGCGGCGGCCGCACCGGCACCAGCTGCCACACGTGCCGGAACCACGATCCAGTCATGTTGTGGCTGTCTGAACCACGGTTCCGTCATGTTGTGGCTGTTGGAACCACGGTCCCGTCGTGTTGTGGCTGTCGGAACCACGGTCCCGTAATGTTGCGACTGTCGGAACCAGGATCCAGTCATGTTGTGGCTGTCGGAGCCACGGTCCCGTCATGTTGTGGCTGTCGGAACCACGGTCCAGTCACGCTGTGGCTGTTTGAACCACGGCCCCGCCATGCTGTAGCTGTCGGAACCACCGGCTGCTGTGTGCCCACGGCCTCGTGCTGTGGACGTGGCACTGCTGATCCGCACTGTCGCGGCTGTTGACGCAAGTAATCAGACAGCCGGCCGTCGGAAACGTTAACCGCTCTGCAGCGGCTGCTAAGACGACCAGTCATATCTCTACTGTTGGGCTGTAGAGATCTCCACCACATCTCCACTGCTGGGCTGACAGCGTATCATAACCTCCACAGGTTATGACCTCCACAGTTCATAACCTCCACAAATTCAACGCTGTAGCCCGTCAAATCTTTACTGCTGGGCTGTAGCCCATCATATATCAACTGCTCGGCTGTAGCCCGCCCTATCTCCACTGCTGGGCTACAGCCCGCCATATACCCACTGCTGGGCTGACAGCATATCATAATCTCCACAGGTCATAACCTCCACGGTTCATAACCTCCACAATTCAACGCTGTAGCCCGCCATATTTTACTGCTGAGCTGTAGCCCACCACATCTCCACTGCTGGGCTGTAGCCCGCCATAACTCTACTGCTGGGCTATAGGTCGCCATATCTCCACTGCTGGGCTACAGCCCGCCATATCTCCACTGCTGGGCTATTGCCCGCCTTATCTCCACTCTTGGGCTGTAGCCCACCATATCTCCACTGCTGGGCTACAGCCAGCCATATCTCCACTGCCCGCCATATCCCCACTGCTGGGCTATTGGCCGCCATATCTCCACTGTTGGGCTGTAGCCCACCATATTTCTACTGCTGGGCTATAGGTCGCCATATCTCCACTGCTGGGCCATATCTCCACTGCTGGGCTGTAGCCCACCATATTTCTACTGCTGGGCTATAGGTCGCCATATCTCCACTGCTGGGCTACAGCCCGCCATATATTCACTGCTGGGCTGTAGCCCGCCATATCTCCACTGCTGGCCTATAGGTCGCCATATCTCCACTGCTGGGCTACAGCCCGCCATATCTCCACTGCTGGGCTATTGCCCGCCATATCTCCACTGCTGGATAATAGTCCGCCATATCTCTACTGCTGGGCAATAGTCCGCCATATCTCTACTGCTGGATTGCAACCCGCCATATCTCCACTGCTGGGCTATTGCCCACCATATCTCCACTGCTGGGCTGTAGCCCGCAATATCTCTACTGCTGGGCTATAGCGCGCCATATCTCCATTGCTGAGCTGCAGTCAGTCATTATGTGACTGTCGAGGCCTTAAAGCGATATTACCTAGCTGCGAGACTCAGAGCAGTCATGGCTGAAAATCGACTTGAATTGTTGTTCACGGTCAGAGGGCTTCCACAGCACGGGTTCACCTTGCTGAGCGGTATTCTTCTTCGATGTGTCCGATGGATGTGGTTCGAACCCCGGCAGCATATCTGCTGAGAAGATGATCATTTCCTCACGATTATTCGATAGTGGGTTGCCGGCGTTCGCAACCAAAAACAAAATGGCCGAAGCCAGGCAGGAGGATTTACGATAGGAAGATCACGAGGATAGGAGCAGCAGAGGTACGATGGTTTGGCACATTTGTAGTGGAACACTTAATGTATATAACAATGGCCATGTGTTCGCCTATATGCAATTATGAACAGTTGAAACTACTTCTGGGTCCCACATAATTAGTCTGCACACCGCATAGCACGAATTGACATTGTTAAATATTTAAAAAGTGAAACTAATTCCCAATAATTCACGATTGGGGGAAAATGCCCAGAGGTGTTCAAACTTATGACGTCATAGGTTAGCAAGCTGACATGACATGATCAAATCCGTTGCACCATGAGGTCGGCCAAGGAAGACCGATGAGCTATGCCAAACGGCGGGGCGTCGACGGACTGAGTTGTCCCATCGGCGTCAGAAACCCACAGGGCGGGGAGAGGGTTGCAACAATCCGCTGCGCCGGGGGCGGGGATGGCAGAGTGGTTTAGATGTTGAGCTCTGGATACTAAGGTCCCGGGTTCAACACTCGCACCGCTCGGGACATTTCCCAATCCTGCGGCCCGCCGGCGAAACAGTACGGGCGGCGCCATTAGCCGTGAACGTGCATAAAGTGCGTCGTAAACCACCCAATAAATCAACAAACGCTCTGTATTCATTTGCAAAGCAATTAACAAGCAAACCCCTGCCCAAGCAAACTAACAAGCAAAGCAAACACTAACAAGCAAAGCAAACACTAACAAGCAAAGCAAACTAACAAGCAAAGCGAACTGTAGCAAGCAAAGAAACCTATAACAAGCAAAGCAACCTATAACAAGCAAAGCAAACTAACAAGCAAAGCAAACTGTAACAAGCAAAGCCAACTGCAACAAGCAAAGCAAACTGTACGAAGCAACTCCTGGCCGGACGAAGGCCGACAGCGGCCGCCGACGGCAGTGCAGCCGGCGCGCAAGAGCCAGACTCACTCACTCGCAAGAGCCAGACTCACCCGGTCTTGATGCGCTCGCCGGCCCAGCCGTTGACGATGCCGTCGCGGGCGCGGTGCCCGGCGCCGCCGACCAGCTGCTGGTGCCTGAAGCTGGCCGAGCCGGCCGGCAGCTGCACGCCGAGCAGCTGCAGCCGCCGCTCCAGCCGGTCGAGCCGGCCGAGCCGGCCGAGGCTGCTGGCACGCACGGCGCGCAGGTAGGCCGCGGTCACGGACAGCGGCTGCGCGGCGGTCAGGAGGTCGTCCCGGGAGTCGACCTCTGCGGCGGCAAGAGGTCACGCAGATCATACCGGTCACGCATCGGCCAGGAAAGAAATTTACCGGTGGAGCCAGTGTTAGCAGGTGAGCCTACCGCGGATTGCACACAGCATAGGGGTCATACGTGCCACACACAGCTCAAGGTCATACATCAAGGTAGTCAGCCCGGTCCGCCCGGTCAGCCTGATCTGTTTAGGTGCTGGTTTGTGAGCGATATGCTTGCTATGGCCATGTTAAAGCCTATGGGGGGTTCTTGCAAGTGGCAGTTTTCTTCAGCCCCGGTGGCACCTCTCGAACACCACCACCAAATTGCTTGGGTACGCTTGACATGCATGTTGTCCTGAAATAAGATGAGTAGACGTATTGTGTGGATGGCTGCGACAAAATTGACTGGGTACGTTAATAGCGACAGCGATTAACGGCTTTAAGATAATTAAATTAAAATAGCGAAACGGCTTTAAGATAATTCATACTCAATGCTAGTACAATACCGAAGCTGCCACCATAACTGCGGCGAATTGTCCGATATCTGTCACCTGCGCCCATACGCAAGTACCAGGTTTTTGTGTGGTAAATTGTCGTCCTCATATCAAACACAGCAGCAGCCTATCTCATTTGGCTGTATGCACCTTCATTGGGTTTTTCAATGTGGGGCTTCCCTTGGTGAGCTGCCCATAGATCAAGACAGCCAACACATGGGTGCCTCGGGATGCAAACAAGAGATACAACAGAATGTGATTATACCCATACAATTTGCATTCCTTCTGTAATTTCTCTTTTTCTATTTCTTTTTGCAGGTAGACTACCACTGATTAGAAGAAAGGAAATGCGACCCTGGGAAAACCGTGGGCAGGTAGCAAGCTAGTAACGCCCACAGAATTCCCAGGGTCACAAGATGAAAATGCTAGGAGAGTACATGTTAGGTTTTGACCTCTGGATCGATGTCTTCGGAGCCGACTAATTTTCTGAGCGCATATGACTTGTTTGTCTATTAGGTGATTCACAACGCACTTTATGCACAATATCGACTAATGGCGCCGCCCACACTGTTTCGCCAGTGGGCCGCGGTATTGGGAAATGCTCAGAGCGGTGCGAGTGTTGAACCCGGGACCTTGGTATCCAGAGCTCAACACCTTAAGGACGACTATATAAAGTAACCAAATGCCCATATTAAGCAAAATAGAGCCACACATCGTTCTGAAATATGTATGGCATGACCATTCTTCCGAGACAGAGTATATATAAAGAGCCATCTTACGCACAGGATTTGTAGTACATATTTTATGTATCAGGCCGTATACCAATATTGACGAAGTGTTTTAATCATCACCCAATCTCTGGTATCGGTCATATTTACATACGAACATAACAAGCAGGGTATGGAGGGTAGGGCAAAAGGGCAGGGTAGGCCAATGGAATGGGCAGGGTAGGATTAGATGAGGTCTGCTTGGGCTAGGTCGGGTCAGGTCATATTAGGTTAGTTTGATTAGGTTTGGTTAGGTTAGGTTAGGATTGTTTAATACAACGAAGAATGGCTCTTAGATGCTCCTGGGTTTTAGACATTGCGTGTAAAGAAAGCATACGACCTTCAATATACCAGTACTACAATATACCAGTATAAGCATACGACCTTCAATATACATGTACTATTATCAAGGAAACTTTATCAGGGAAGTTACATAAAGATACAGTGTTATCTCTCCTTCCTCATTCCAGCCGCACAGCGGGCTGGAATGAGGAAGGAATTATACGGGCTCCCCAAAAAACACAAACTAGAGGTTCCACTGCGCCCTATAGTGTCGGCGAGTGGTGACCCCCTAGACAAGTTATCTTGGTTCCTGAGCAAGATTCTGGTCCAGATACTAGCGTTGGTTCCCGCCCATCTGGCAAACACAGAGTCGTACCTACAGAGGGTGAAAGAAACGTTTCCTACCAAACTTCCGGAAGGCAGTATTGTTTTCACCATGGACGTGAAGAATTTATATGGCAGCATTCCGATAAAGGAGGGAATAGATGCTGTGATTCGTCTAATCGAGGACAATCTGGATGACATTTGTCTTTTCGGGATTGGGGTACAGGACTGTGTGAAATTACTAACACATATTTTCAGCAATAACCTCATACGTTTCGGTAACTCCATGTACAAGCAAACAAAAGGAGTGGCTATGGGTAACCGATGTGCACCTGCTTTAGCGATTGCTTTTATGCACCGCCTTGAGTCGATCTTCTTAGCTTCATATGATTTGAAACCAGCTCTCTACATGAGGTATATAGACGATATTTTTGGTGTTTGGACACATGGCTTGGCCTCTCTGCTCGACTTCTTTGCAGAAATTAACCAACAACACTCCAGCATCAAGTTCACCTTAGAACACACTGGTCATAGCAGTTCGATTCCTTTCCTTGATACGTTGTTTGTAGTTCAGGCTGATGGGAGCTACACCACCGAACTGTACTTTAAACCTATGGCAGCCCCCATCATCTTGCACTATGATTCGGCCCACCCGATGGCCACTAAAAAGGCCGTTTTAACATCCCAAATGAGGAGAGCAGCACGAGTCTCCTCCGATACTATTTCATGCGAGCGGAGCCTTGCGAAGATGACAACTCTTTTCCTGGAAAACGGATACCCAGCACATCGGGTACACTCCGCCGCTCGTGCTGTTCACCCTCACAACAGGAGTAGGATAAGTGGGCAACGTCGGCATCGAGCGGGTAGTAATCCCAACTATGTTTACATGAGACTTCCATTTGTCGATGACCAACTATGTCGACAGGTAAACGCAGCCATCCGTTCGTCTCATCACAACCATGTTAGGGTAGCCTGGACTAGCGGACCTACGCTGAAATCTTACCTGGTCCGCTCAGCCCTAGAAATGCCGCCATGCCCTGCTGGTAGAAGAACGTGCCACACCTGTATCAACGGGCTCAAAGGTAGATGCACGCGAAAAAACGTAGTTTATAAAATAACGTGCAACCGCTGTCTTGGAATATTTTATGTCGGTGAAACCAAACGTAGTATCAGGGATAGGTACAATGAGCACTTGGGAGATGCCAGACTTCGGAGAGCATACACACCTTTAGGCGAACACATGATCGACAAACATTATAACATGGAACACAGCGACACTAACACAAACTTCAAAGTAGAAATTCTAGCAACAGCCAGGGACAACGCTGATCTAAAGGTCCTCGAATCTCTACACATACGTAATCTACGGCCGCAACTAAACACGCAAACGACGTCTTGGTATATCACTTAAATTACATAAACACAAATTATATTTTATGTATTACGCGTTATATTGGATCTTTGTCTATATATGTGCGTGAGTGTATGTATCGATATGTATATGGACCATCGGCTCGGGCTTCCTCAGAGGATTCTATCTTGGCATAGTTTGTTTCTGGTTTGGAGTTTCTTTAAGTGTCTCCACCACTGAGGAGGCTTTCCCGCATTCCACGTGTCTTTTGCACACATTTTTTTTGCTGGCGTGCTTTTTTTTCAATTGTTAAAACTTGACATTTTTATATCACTCCTGACGATGGCCCCTGGCCGAAACGTTGAGTAATAAAGTATAATCCTTAACGTTACTTTTAATGTCAACTCAGCACCTCCTGGTATATTGAAGGTCGTATGCTTTCTTTACACGCAAGGTTAGGATTGGTTAGGTTCGTTTAAGTTGGGTTAGAATTGGTTCGGTTTGGATAGGTTTGGTTAGGTTTGGATAGGTTTGGCTAGGTCTGGTTAGTTTAGGTTAGGTTAGGCTGGGTTAGGCTAAGCTATGCTAGGCTAGGACAGGTTAGGATGCGTGCCCGATGGAGAGCGTAGTGGCTTGGATCGATTTTGAACACACCAACATGGTAGTGGGGATGGTGTGCATCTAGTTTATACACCATATATTACGAAGTAATAAGTCGCAGCTGGTGCCTTTGATAGAGTCAAATGTCAACTGTGGTTCCAATAAGAAACTTCGATGTAATGCAATAATGCTGCGAATGCACGACTATTATGTTGTGGGCACAAGGTTATGATTAAAATTACATGGATTTATACTAATATATATATATATATATATATATATATAATAGACTATAATTCGAAAATTTCGCGTTGCGAGACGTTTGAAAGGCACAATTTCCACGTCAAAGACCGTTAAGCTACCCTTAAACTAAAAAAATTAAAAGGAAAAAACTAACAAAAAAGTAATGCGGTATCGGATATTTGTGTAATCACCCATTGTGAACTGTACACACACTACCTTACGTTGAGAAGTCACCTTGGCATGTGTGGATATTTGTGTAATCACCCAATGTGAACTGCACACACACCGCCCCACATTGAGAAGTAGCCTTGTCATGTATAGATATGTGTAATCACCCAATGTGAGCTGCACACACACCGCCCCACATTGAGAAGTAGCCTTGTCATATGTGGATATTTATGTAATCACCCAAGGTGAACTGCACACACTCACTACCTCACGTTGAGAAGTCACCTTGGCATGTGTGGATATTTGTGTAATCACCCAATGTGAACTGCACACACACCGCCCCACATTGAGAAGTTACATTGACATATGTGAATATTTGCAAAAGATGTGACACTGCCCATGACATTTGCACACCATTCTCCCCCGGTCAACACGTAAAGGTTATTGCACCAAATTAGGAACTTCGTCCTCGTGAAAATTAGTGGTTGAATGCGCCCTGGTCTTCGGCAAATTCCTCTCTAAAGTGAAGCTACTCTCATGAGTGTACGTGTGTGTACACGCGTATGCACTAATGTATAGATGCGCATGGATGAACGCGGATGACTGGGGTTCCATACCTTCCACCATAGCGGCTGGCACCTGTCAATGCCAAAAAGAACAAAAGAATAAGAAAAAGTGTCATACCCACCGGCTCCATCCTTTTCTGAGGCACCGATCCGAGGTGGTCGCTCCGGTCAGCGTTGGAAGGCCTCACCTGACAGGTGGACAGCTCCTGTCGTCTGCTCAGCCGAGACAGGTGGACGGCGAACGGCTCCCGCCGCCGTGTCGGCGTTCCTACGTGACCCTTGTTGCGAATGAAGAGATGAGTCGGATGAATATAGATTCTATTCCGTTTCCGTTTCGTTGAGTTGGGCACTTCGGCCTGCTCAGGCGATTTCGAGCCGTGAGTAGAATGGATGAAAATGCTATGTTCTAAAAGTAAATTTACAAGTCCTGAAGTAAGTTGGTTTTTCGGAGGCAACTGAACAGGAGATTGATGAGAAAAGGGTGTGTATCTCCTAATAGTGTGGGCAAAGAAAAGGGGGTGTTGTGTGCGGCAGTAGTTGGTAAGTGTTTTTCGTTGTTCATGGTATTTTGACAGTAGGAGAATATGTGAAACGGTAAGATGAGTGTTGCATGATGGGCATGAAGGTCGTGGTGAAGCAGTATAAATATATCGATGGGTGAGAAAAGTGTGACCTATGCGGAGCAGTGATATAACTTTTTCTTCTGGTCTGTTTTTCTGATATGATGTGGTCCAGTTTTTGATGTCAGGTTTGATGAGACGTAATTGTGTGTAACTTGTGGTTTCAGTCCATTGGTGGTTCCGAAAATGTCGAATGTTATGTCTTATTGTTGATTTGATGGCGTCAAAATGTGGTGGGATTTCTGTGATGCGTGGTAATTGTAATGATTGTTTGGCGAAGTGATCTGCTTCCTCGTTTTCTGGGATGCCAGTGACTGGGCACCCACAGGAGACGGAACTTCATGCCCATCAGATGAAGTGTTTCAAGTGTGTCGTAAATGGAAATATGGCAATGGTGCGAAAAGGAAAGTGAAGAAAGAGATTGAAGAACGGATTTTGAGTCAGAACAAATGACGACATGGCGCATGGGGCGACAAATTGAACGGTTGCGGACATGGCGAAGGGCAGTGAGAATGGCGTGCAATTCGGCGATGAAAATGGATGTCCCGTTTGGCAAGCGATGTTGTTTTGTGTGTGTACCTGCAACAATGGCGTTTCCTGTGTAATTTTCGTCTTTAGATCCGTCGGTGAAAACAAAAGGAACATGGCGATAACGAGAGCGAAACTGGTGGAATTTTTGTTTCACGTATTCTGGACAAAGCTGTGATTTTGGAGTGGTGGTGAGATAAATATATTTCGTTCGGCCATCACGGTGGTGTAGTTGGTGAAGAAAGAGCTGTAATATGTGGAATGTTGTAGTGGAGTTGTGTAGAAAATGTTTTAATGCGTGAAGCTATGGTAAGCCCGGTTCGCTTTTCGGCGGGACCTAAATATTCGTGGTGTAGATTTGGGAGAATTTGTAAAGATGCGTGTGTGGGGTGGTGTTCTCTAAATTGAATTTTTGCGGCATATCCGAGTGTTTGTTCAATTCCTCGGACACCTAATGCTGGAATTCCTGATTCGATTTGTAAGGAAGTAATGGGAGACGTGGTCATTGCACCGAGTGCTATGCGAATGAATTTATTTTGCAAGGTGTCCAAAAGCTTCAAAGCGGTGGTACTGCCACTTGCGTAAACTATGAAGCCATATTCTATGATGGGAAGAACCAAGGATTTGTATAATTTTAATAGCGTGTGACGATCGGATCCGAATGATGAAGATGTAATACAGCGACATAAATTGGGTCTGTGAAAACATTTGGTCTGGATGTGTTTGACGTGCTGGTGCATGGAAAGCTTGCGATCGAAAATAACACCAAGAAATTTGAACGAATTTACAAAATGTATGTCAGTGTTTCCGAGGTGAAGTGGTGTATCTGGATGTGGGCACGGAGTTGATTTGCTGAATATCATTGTGGCAGATTTTGGAGCTGAAAATGTGAAACCGTATTTGATGGACCATTGGTGTATCCGGTCAAGTGCGTTTTGTAATCTAATTAAACAATGTTCATAATTTTTGCCGGAACACCAAATCGCACTATCGTCCGCAAACAGCGAGTATGATAGGTTGGCAGGCATGTTATCGAAAATATAATTAATGATTATGTTGAATAATGCTGGTGAAATACAACTCCCCTGTGGTAATCCGTTCTGTAGAAAACGTGGATCGGAAATCGCTGACCTGCACCGGATATGAAAATGACGGGAACCGGACAAAAATCCTATCAAATAATGAGCTAAATTTCCTTTGACGCCGAAGTGAAGAAGTTTGGAAATTAATGCCGGTTTGTATACCATATACGCTTTACTAATGTCTAAAAATACTGCAATGGTGTGTTCGTGCTTTTTATAACCAAGGCGTATGTCAGTTTCTAACCGAATGAGATTATCTATTGTACTATGGCCATGACGAAAACCGCATTAAATTAGAGATAACAGATGATTTGTTTCCAAGTACCAGGTCAGTCTTTTTACAATCATTTGTTCCAAAAGTTTTCCTAGACAACTGGTGAGAGCGATGGGTCGGAAATTGTTGGGGTTGCTGTGGTTTTTGCCGGGTTTTGGAATAGGGATGATGAGGGCTTCCTTCCAGGTTTCGGGGAAAGTATGGCCTGACCATAATGCATTAAATGTTTGTAAGATACAATGTTTTGTGTCGTTGGATAAATGTCTGAAAAAAGAATAATGTAAATTGTCGGGACCTACAGAAGTATTACCGGCTGAGGAAATTGCAGTATCTAGTTCTAAAAAGAAAAATTGGATTGTGGGTTTTTTTGTTTTTAGCGTAATATAATTTAAACTGTTTTGTTTGGGGGGTGGTGTTTTGTTTTTGGAGTAATTTCGGTTTGTAGTTGTTGGAACAATTATAAGCCATAGTGTCCGCTATTGTTTTTACTATTGTTTGTGGGTCTGTAATTGTGGTGTTTTGAATTTTGAGTGCCGGGAGTGATTTAAATGGAGTGCGTCCTGATAATCGGCGAATTAACTGCCAGATTTTGCTTAAAGGTGTTCGAGAGGTGATTTGTTGTAGATAAAGTGACCATGAACGGCGACGAGCTTCGCGAATGATGCGGCGTGTCTTTGCACGTTCATAATTACGGCTGACTAAATTTTGTTGGTCGGGATGGCGTAAATATTTTATAAATGCCCTCTTTCTTGCGGCTATTGCTCGGGAAACTTCTATCGACCACCAGGGGACTGGTGTTCTTTTTGTAAAAGATTTTGTTAGTGGAATGGCGGTGGAAGCTGCTTCGAGAAATGTTTTGGTAACTTGGTTGATGTTTTCGACGGGAGAAATGTTGGGGTTGTATTGAATATGTGAAAGTTCCTGAAAAGTTGTCCAATCGGCCTTCGAGATTTTCCAGCGAGGGACAAAACTTGGTGTCGTATCTGCCGCAGTTGAAAATGTGGGTGTTAATTTAATGGGGTAATGATCGCTGGCATGAATATCAGTGTCTATGGTCCAATCATAATCATTGGCCAGAGTCGGAGAGCATATTGATAAATCAATAGCTGTTTCTGTATTATGTCCAAGGTGAAAAAGGTTGGTTCTCCGGTGTTCAGTAATACTAAATTATGTCGGTCTAAAATGTGTTCAATGATGCGGCCACGAGTGTCTGTAAGTGTGCGTGTTCTATCCCACGCTGGGCTATGGGCATTAAAATCGCCAAGTAATATGAAAGGATTCTTGAATTGTGTTATCAGGTTGTTTAATTGTATCAAAATGTTTGTGTTATCTGTTTGTGGTGGAATATAAATGGAACATACATCCACATTCCTGCCATGCAAACGCAAAGTACAAGCTACGGCTTGTAAAGGTGAATTCAGTGTAATTTGTGTATGTGTAAAATCATTGTTGATGTACAGCGCTATACCGCCACTGCGATGTGGTCCACGGACCTCATCGTGACGGTACAGTGAGTAATTTGAAAGATTGAAATTATATGTATCGGTTGGGTAAGAACCAGGTTTCCTGAAGAGCGATGAGAATAGGTGTGATAATACTAAAGAAAGCTTTCATTTTGGCCCATTTGGATATTGAACTATGGCAATTCCATTGGAAGAAATATGGTCATTGGTGCGAATTAATATTTGTTGGCACCTTTCGGTGCCTGACGCAGCCACGATTGGAGTTCAGGTGGGTTCGTATGTTGATTGCGGCCGGCGGTGGTTGGCTCGCTCGAGCCGTCCTGCCGACCAGTGACCTTGGAGGCCGATTCACGTCGGCCGGCCATTGCCGCGGGGATGCCCGCCGGCTGGGAGTCGGTCGGGTCACGTGGTCGCCGGCTTGTACCGGGCGCCCCGGGTTCCGTTGGTGCGCCACCGAAGTGGCTCGCGTTTCCCCGGCAGCCGAATGGCTGCGGGGTCTGAATTCCTTGTGGAATTTGTTGGCGTTTGTTTGGTCGGAATTGTCTGTGTGTTGGGAGCCGCGGTGGTTTGTGTCGGAGTGGTCTGTGTGTTGGGAGCCAGGGTGGTTTGTGTCGGTGTGGTCAGTGGTGTAAGTTTTTTTAAGTGGAGCTAAACCTGGAATAATGTCTGTTTGCATCGAGATGGAAGTAGTGGTGACGCGACGTGTGGGGGAGCAACGGTGGCCGCCTGAGCGTAAGTTTTCGTTGACGGGAAGGTGGCCTCGACAGACCGTCGGGCCTGGGGGTATGACACCCCGGTCGTGGCCTTCACAGCGCATACCTCCTTCTCCTTGCGCCAAACTGGGCATTGATTGGGAAGTGGTGAGGTGATCGGATGTGTTGCAGTTGAGGCAGTGGGCAGGCTTGGAGCAGGTTGATTCGGGATGAGGTGTTTCGCCGCATTTGGGGCATCGGGCGGGTTGGCGACATGTTTTACTTCCATGGCCGAAGCGCTGGCAGTTAAAACAGCGGAGAGGATTAGGAATAAAGACACGGACTTGGTATCGGATGTAGCCGGGGAGGAGAGTCTTGGGAAGAGTGGTAGAATTGAAGGTAATGACAATGAGGCTCGTACCACGTTTCTGGTCGTCTTTGAAGGAGGTGATGCGGCGGACGTGGGTCACCCCTCCGGCCCGAGCTCAGCCTGGATATCTGCTTCAGTCATGAAGCGGAGCTCCGGCGCGAAGATGGCGCCCTTGGTGGTATTGCGGTTGGAATGGAGAGTGACTGTGACGGATTTACCACAAAATGTGGTAGTACGGAGGAGGGCTTTGGTTTGGGCTCGGGATTGGGTTTTAATGACCAAGGTTCCGTTCGTAATGGCTTCAATGTCGGGATGGCTAGGCAGCAGATGGCAAGGAGTTGTTTAGTCGGCCAGAAAACGTTGATACGGCGAAAGGAAACGGACTCCTCGACAGGCTTGACGACGATGTAAGAGCCAGCACTGTCGAGGTAGGGTTCAATGGGCTGGATGGGTTCAGGTTGGGAGGGCGTGGTCTGGTTCGGGCGTTGGTCAGCGGCGTGAAGCGTGATGGTTTGGTCTGGATTGTGAGGCGAGTCCGTGGTCTTGGGACGAGCAGGGTTCGGCGAGGTGCAAAGGGCGTCCATGGCGTCATCAAGGGGAATTGTCCGGCGCGGGTCATCAATGGCCGAATTCAGTGAGGGAACATCAGAGGCCAAGTCCGTGTTCGTGCGATGGTCGTCGGGTGTGGTCAGCGGAGGAAACTCAGAATCAGAGTCCTGTGGCGAGCTGGGGTCGATGTCCTTTCTTCCTCTTTTTCCCCATCACGGGGAAAAACCCCTACCAAACGAAACCTAAATAAACACGCAGAACAAAGGGAACGAAAATACGACGATGACGAAAACGGGTGGGGTGACGGGTGTCACCCCACCAGAAAACGAAATGAGAAAAGAGCGACGGGTGTCGCCCCACGAAAATGAAAAAAGGAAACTGCAATAACAAGCAGTGAGACAAAAATAGGACAGCGGAGTGATCAGCCGGCTCTGGACCAACCTATAAGGGGGGGGGGGGGGGGGGTGTTAGGGGGTGGTGGTGAAGAGTAGCAAGAAGTCTGAAGTGAAGGTGGTGGGTTGATGGCAGGCTGGTCTTGCGAGACGTCCACTACAGCACTGAAACACCAGGAGCAACGAGCGACTTATGGCGCGAGACTCAACCGGCAACTGATGGTTGGTTTGTTTTGTTAGGTTGGGCACTTCGGCCTGCTCAGGCCATTTCGTGCCGTGAGTGGAATGAATGAATAGTTATGTCTTGATAGTCAGTCTATAGTTCTTGAAGCAAGTTGGTTTTGCGGAGAAAAATGAAAAGTAGATTAATGAGGAATGGGTGCTGATCTCCTAATAGTGTAGGTAAAGAAAAGGGGATGTTATGTGTACGGCAGTAGTTGGTAAGTGTTTTCTATGGTCATGGTAACGTTGACAGTGGAGGAGAATATGTGAAACTGTAAGAAGAGTGTTGCATGATGGGCATGAAGGTCGAGGTGAAGCAGTGTATATATATCGATGTGTGAGAAAAGTGTGACCTATGCGGAGCCGGGATATAACTTTTTCTTCTTGTCTGTTTTTTGTGTATGATGTGGTCCAGTTTTCGACGACAGGTTTGATGAGACGTAATTGTGTGTGGTTTGTTGTGTCAGTCCATTGTTGATTCCAAAAATGTCGAATGTTTTGTCGTATTGTTGATTTGATGGCGTCAAAATGTGGTGGGATTTCTGTGATGTGTGGTAGTTGTAATGAATGTTTGGCGAAATGATCTGCTTTCTCGTTTCCTGGGATGCCACAGTGGCTGGGCACCCACAGGAAACGGACCTTCATGCCCATCAGATGAAGTGTTTCAAGTGTGTTATAAATGGAAATATGGCAATGGTGCGAAAAAGAAAGTGAAGAAAGAGATTGAAGAACAGATTTTGAGTCGGAACAAATGACGACATGGCGCATGGGGTGACAAATCGAACGGTTGCGGACATAGCGAAGGGCAATGAGAATGGCGTGTAATTCGGCGATGAAAACGGAGGTCCCATTTGGCAAGCGATGTTGTTGTGTGTATGTACCGGAAACAATGGCATTTCCTGTGCAATTTGCGTCTTTGGATCCGTCGGTGAAAACAAAAGGAACATGATGATAGCGAGAACGAAACTGGTGGAATTTTTGTTTGGCGTATTCTGGACAAAGCTGTGATTTTGGAGTGGTGGTGAGATAGACAATATGTCTCTCAGCCATCTGCCACGGTGGTGTAGTTGGTGAAGAGAGAGCTGTAATATGTGGAATGTTGTATTGGAGCTGTGTAGAAAATGTTTTAATGCGTGAAGCTATGGTAAGCCCGGTTCGCTTTTCGGCGGGACCTAAATATTCGTGGTGTAGATTTGGGAGAATTTGTAAAGATGCGTGTGTGGGGTGGTGTTCTCTAAATTGAATTTTTGCGGCGTATCGGAGTGTTTGTTCAATTCTTCGGAGACCTAATGGTGGAATTCCTGATTCGATTTGTAGAGAAGTAATGGGAGACGTGGTCATTGCACCGAGTGCTATGCGAATGAATTTATTTTGTAAGGTGTCCAAAAGCTTCAAAGCGGTGGTACTGCCACTTGCGTAAACTATGGAGCCATATTCTATGATGGGAAGAACCAAGGATTTGTATAATTGTAATAGCGTGTGACGATCGGATCCGAATGATGAAGACGTAATACAGCGAAATAAGTTGAGTCTGTGAAAACATTTGGCCTGGATGTGTTTGACGTGCTGGTGCATGGAAAGCTTGCGATCGAAAATAACACCAAGAAATTTGAACGAATTTACAAAATGTATGTCAGTGTTTCCGAGGTGAAGTGGTGTATCTGGATTTGGGCACGGAATTGATTTGCTGAATATCATTGTGGCAGATTTTGGAGCTGAAAATGTGAAACCGTATTTGATGGACCATTGGTGTATCCGGTCAAGTGCGTTTTGTAATCTAATTAAACAATGATCATAATTTTTGCCGGAACACCAAATCGCACTATCGTCCGCAAACAGCGAGTATGATAGATTGGCAGGCATGTTATCGAAAATGTCATTAATGATGATGTTGAATAATACTGGTGAAATACAACTCCCCTGTGGTAATCCGTTCTGTAGAAAACGTGGATCGGAAATCGCTGACCTGCACCGGAGATGAAAATGACGGGAACCAGACAGAAATCCTATCAAATAATGAGCTAAATTTCCTTTGACGCCGAAGTGAAGAAGTTTGGAAATTAATGCCGGTTTGTATACCATATCATATGCTTTACTAATGTCTAAAAATACTGCAATGGTGTGTTCGTGTTTTTTTTATAACCAAGGCGTATGTCAGTTTCTAATCGAATGAGATGATCTATTGTACTATGGCCATGACGAAAACCGCATTGAATTGGAGATAACAGATGATTTGTTTCTAAGTACCAGGTCAGTCTTTTTACAATCATACGTTCTAAAAGTTTTCCTAGACAACTGGTGAGAGCGATGGGTCGGAAATTATTGGGGTTGCTGTGGTTTTTGCCGGGTTTTGGAATAGGGATGATGAGGGCTTCCTTCCAGTTTTCGGGGAAAGTATGGCCAGACCATAATGCATTAAATGTTTGTAAGATACAATGTTTTGTGTCATTGGATAAATGTCTGAAAAAGGAATAATGTAAATTGTCGGGACCTACAGAAGTATTACCGGCTGAGGAAATTGCTGTATCTAGTTCAGAAACTTGAAATGAGATATTGTATGTTTCAGTGTTGTCCGAATCGAATTGTGCCAAATCGGTGTGAAATGTGTGTTGTGCGTTTTGTAGAAATTCCGGTCTGTAGTTGTTGTCAGAGCTATTGTAAGCCATGGTATCCGCTATTGTATTTACTATTGTTTGTGGGTCTGTAATTGTGGTGTTTTGAATTTTGAGTGCCGGGAGTGATTTAAATGGAGTGCGTCCTGATAATCGGCGAATTAACTGCCAGATTTTGCTTAAAGGTGTTCGAGAGGTGATTTGTTGTAGATAAAGTGACCATGAACGGCGACGAGCTTCGCGAATGATGCGGCGTGTCTTCGCACGTTCATAATTACGGCTGACTAAATTTTGTTGGTCGGGATGACGTAAATATTTTCTAAATGCTCTCTTTCTTGCGGCTATTGCTCGGGAAACTTCTATCGACCACCAGGGGACTGGTGTTCTTTTTGTGAAAGGTTTTGTTAGTGGAATGGCGGTGGAAGCTGCTTCGAGAAGTGTTTTGGTAACTTGGTTGATGTTTTCGACGGGAGAAATGTTGGGGTTGTATTGAATATGTGAAAGTTCCTGAAAAGTTGTCCAATCGGCCTTCGAGATTTTCCAGCGAGGGACAAAACTTGGTGTCGTATCTGCCGCAGTTGAAAATGTGGGTGTTAATTTAATGGGGTAATGATCGCTGGCATGAATATCAGTGTCTATGGTCCAATCATAATCATTGGCCAGAGTCGGAGAGCATATTGATAAATCAATAGCTGTTTCTGTATTATGTCCAAGGTGAAAAAAGGTTGGTTCTCCGGTGTTCAGTAATACTAAATTATGTCGGTCTAAAATTTGTTCAATGATGCGGCCGCGAGTGTCTGGAAGTGTGCGTGTTCTATCCCACGCTGGGCTATGGGCATTAAAATCGCCGAGTAATATGAAAGGATTCTTGAATTGTGTTATCAGGTTGTCTAATTGTATCAAAATGTTTGTGTTATCTGTTTGTGGTGGAATATAAATGGAACATACATCCACATTCCTGCCATGCAAACGCAAAGTACAAGCTACGGCTTGCAAAGGTGAATTCAGTGTAATTTGTGTATGTGTAAAATCATTGTTGATGTACAGTGCTGTACCGCCACTGCGATGTGGTCCACGGACCTCATCGTGACGGTACAGTGAGTAATTTGAAAGATTGAAATTATATGTATCGGTGGGTAAGAACCAGGTTTCCTGAAGAGCGATGAGAATAGGTGTGATAATACTAAAGAAAGCTTTCATTTCGGCCCATTTGGATAATAGACTATGGCAATTCCATTGGAGAAATATGGTCATTGGTGCGAATTAATATTTGTTGGCACCTTTCGGTGCCTGACGCAGCCACGATTGGAGTTCAGGTGGGTTCGTATGTTGATTGCGGCCGGCGGTGGTTGGCTCGCTCGAGCCGTCCTGCCGACCAGTGACCTTGGAGGCCGATTCACGTCGGCCGGCCATTGCCGCGGGGGATGCCCGCCGGCTGGGAGTCGGTCGGGTCACGTGGTCGCCGGCTTGTACCGGGCGCCCCGGGTTCCGTTGGTGCGCCACCGAAGTGGCTCGCGTTTCCCCGGCAGCCGAATGGCTGCGGGGTCTGGAATTCCTTGTGGAATTTGTTGGCGTTTGTTTGGTCGGAATGGTCTGTGTGTTGGGAGCCGCGGTGGTTTGTGTCGGAGTGGTCTGAGTGTTGGGAGCCAGGGTGGGTGGTGTCGGTGTGGTCAGTGGAGTAAGTTTTTTAAGTGGAGCTAAACCTGGAATAATATCTGTTTGCATCGAGATGGAAGTAGTGGTGACGCGACGTGTGGGGGGAGCAACGGTGGCCGCCTGAGCGTACGTTTTCGCGGATGGGAAGGTGGCCTCGACAGACCGTCGTGGCCTGGGGGTATGACACCCCGGTCGTGGCCTTCACAGCGCATACCTCCTTCTCCTTGCGCCAAACTGGGCATTGATTGGAAGTGGTGAGGTGATCGGATGTGTTGCAGCTGAGGCAGTGGGCAGGCTTGGAGCAGGTGGAGTCAGGATGAGGTGTTTCTCCGCATTTGGGGCACCGGGCGGACTGGCGACATGTTTTACTGCCATGGCCGAAGCGCTGACAGTTAAAACAGCGGAGAGGATTAGGAATAAAGACACGGACTTGGAATCGTAGGTATCCGGCGACTAGGGTCTTGGGAAGATTGGTAGAATTGAAGGTAAGGACAAGGAGGCTCGTATCACGTTTCTGACCGTCTTTAAAGGAGGTGATTCGATGGACGTGGGTCACCCCCTCCGGCCTGAGCTCCGTCTGGATTTCCGCTTCAGTCATGAAGCGGAGCTCCGGCGCGAAGACGGTGCCCTTGGTGGTGTTGCGGTTGGAATGGAGAGTGATGGTGACGGATTTTCCACAAAATGTGGTGGTGCGGAGGAGGGCTTTGGTTTGGGCTCGGGATTGGGTTTTAATGACCAAGGTTCCGTTGGCAGGGGCTTCAATGTCGGGATTGGCTAGGGGAGCAGATGGCAAGGAGTTGTTTAGTCGGCCAGAAAACGTTGATACGGCGGAAGGAAACGGATTCCTCGACAGGCTTGACTACAATGTAAGAGCCAGCACTGTCGAGGTAGGGTTCAATGGGCTGGATGGGTTCAGGTTGGGAGGGCGTGGTCTGGTTCGAGCGTGGGTCAGCGGCGTGAAGAGTGATGGTCTGGTCTGGATTCTGAGGCGAGACCGAGGTCTTGGGACGAGCAGGGTTCGGCGAGGTGCAAAGGGCGTCCATGGCGTCATCAAGGGGAATTGTCCGGCGCGGTTCATCAATGGTCGAATTCAGTGAGGGAACATCAGAGGCCAAGTCCGTGTTCGTGCGATGGTCGTCGGGTGTGGTCAGCGGAGGAAATTCAGAATCAGAGTCCTGTGGCGAGCTGGGGTCGGTGCCTTTCTTCCTCTTTTTCCCCATCACGGGGAAAAACACCCTACCAAACGAAATCTAAATAAACACACAGAACAAAGGGAACGAAAATACGACGATGACGAAAACGGGTGGGGTGACGGGTGTCACCCCACTAGAAAAGAAATGAGAAAAGAGCGACGGGTGTCGCCCCACGAAAATGAAAAATAGGAAACTGCAATAACAAGCAGTGAGAAAGCAGCGGAGTGATCAGCCGGCTCTGGACCAACCTATAGACGAGTTGAAGGTGCAGAGTGGTCTAGAAGTTGGTGGTGAAGAGTAGCAAGAAGTCTGAAGTGAAGATGGTGAGTTGATGGCAGGCTGGTCTTGCGAGATCACGTCCACTACAGCACTAAACACCACGGAGCAACGAGCGACGACTTGATGGCGCGAGAGTCAACCGGCAACTGATGGATGGGTGGTTTGTTTTGTTAGGTTGGGAACTTCGGCCTGCTCAGGCCATTTCGTGCCGTGAGTGCAATGAATGGATAGTTATGTGTTGATAGTCAGTCTATAGTTCTTGAAGCAAGTTAGTTTTGCGGAGCGAAATACAAAGTAGATTAATGAGGAATGGGTGCTGATCTCCTAATAGTGTCGGTAAAGAAAAGGGGATGTTATGTGTACGGCAGTAGTTGGTAAGTGTTTGTCTATTGTCATGGTAACGTTGACAGTGGAGGAGAATATGTGAAACTGTAAGAAGAGTGTTGCATGATGGGCATGAAGGTCGAGGTGAAGCAGTGTATATATATCGATGTGTGAGAAAAGTGTGACCTATGCGGAGCCGGGATAAAACTTTTTCTTCTTGTCTGTTTTTTGTGTATGATGTGGTCCAGTTTTCGACGACAGGTTTGATGAGACGTAATTGTGTGTGGTTTGTTGTGTCAGTCCATTGTTGATTCCAAAAATGTCGAATGTTTTGTCGTATGGTTGATTTGATGGCGTCAAAATGTGGTGGGATTTCTGTGATGTGTGGTAGTTGTAATGAATGTTTGACGAAATGATCTGCTTCCTCATTTCCTGGGATGCCACAGTGGCTGGGCACCCACATGAAACGGACATTCATGCCCATCAGATGAAGTGTTTCAAGTGTGTTATAAATGGAAATATGGCAATGGTGCGAAAAAGAAAGTGAAGAAAGAGTTTGAAGAACAGATTTTGAGTCGGAACAAATGACGACATGGCGCATGGGGTGACAAATCGAACGGTTGCGGACATAGCGAAGGGCAATGAGAATGGCGTGTAGTTCGGCGATGAAACCGGAGGTCCCATTTGGCAAGCGATGTTGTTGTGTGTATGTACCGGAAACAATGGCATTTCCTGTGCAATTTGCGTCTTTGGATCCGTCTGTGAAAACAAAAGGAACATGATGATAGCAAGAACGAAACTGGTGGAATTTTTTGTTTGGCGTATTCTGGACAAAGCTCTGATTTTGGAGTGGTGGTGAGATAGACAATATGTCTCTCAGCCATCTGCCACGGTGGTGTAGTTGGTGAAGAGAGAGCTGTAATATGTGGAATGTTGTATTGGAGCTGTGTAGAAAATGTTTTAATGCGTGAAACTATGGTAAGCCCGGTTCGCTTTTCGGCGGGACCTAAATATTCGTGATGTAGATTTGGGAGAATTTGTAAAGATGCGTGTGTGGGGTGGTGTTCTCTAAATTGAATTTTTGCGGCGTATCGGAGTGTTTGTTCAATTCTTCGGAGACCTAATGGTGCAATTCCTGATTCGATTTGTAGAGAAGTAATGGGAGACGTGGTCATTGCACCGAGTGCTATGCGAATGAATTTATTTTGTAAGGTGTCCAAAAGCTTCAAAGCGGTGGTACTGCCACTTGCGTAAACTATGGAGCCATATTCTATGATGGGAAGAACCAAGGATTTGTATAATTGTAATAGCGTGTGACGATCGGATCCGAATGATGAAGACGTAATACAGCGAAATAAGTTGAGTCTGTGAAAACATTTGGCCTGGATGTGTTTGACGTGCTGGTGCATGGAAAGCTTGCGATCGAAAATAACACCAAGAAATCTGAACGAATTTACAAAATGTATGTCAGTGTTACCGAGGTGACGTGGTGTATCTGGATTTTGGCACCGAATTGATTTGCTGAATATCATTGTGGCAGATTTTGGAGCTGAAAATGTGAAACCGTATTTGATGGACCATTGGTGTATCCGGTCAAGTGCGTTTTGTAATCTAATTAAACAATGATCATAATTTTTGCCGGAACACCAAATCGCACTATCGTCCGCAAACAGCGAGTATGATAGATTGACAGGCATGTTATCGAAAATGTCATTAATGATGATGTTGAATAATACTGGCGAAATGCAACTCCCCTGTGGTAATCCGTTCTGTAGAAAACGTGGAACGGAAATCGCTGACCTGCACCCGAGATGAAAATGACGGGAACCAGACAGAAATCCTATCAAATAATGAGCTAAAATTCCTTTGACGCCGAAGTGAAGAAGTTTGGAACTTAATGCCGGTTTGTATATCATATCATATGCTTTACTAATGTCTAAAAATACTGCAATGGTGTGTTCGTGTTTTTTATAACCAAGGCGTATGTCAGTTTCTAATCGAATGAGATGATCTATTGTACTATGGCCATGACGAAAACCACATTGAATTGGAGATAACAGATGATTTGTTTCTAAGTACCAGGTCAGTCTTTTTACAATCATATGTTCCAAAAGTTTTCCTAGACAGCTGGTGAGAGCGATGGGTCGGAAATTATTGGGGTCGCTGTGGTTTTTGCCGGGTTTTGGAATAGGGATGATGAGGGCTTCCTTCCAGTTTTCGGGGAAGGTATGGCTAGACCATAATGCATTAAATGTTTGTAAGATACAATGTTTTGTGTCATTGGATAAATGTCTGAAAAAGGAATAATGTAAATTGTCGGGTTCTACAGAAGTATTACCGGCTGAGGAAATTGCTGTATCTAGTTCTGAAACTTGAAATGGCATATTGTATGTTTCAGTGTTATCCGAATCGAACTGTGTCAATTCGGTGTGAAATGTGTGTTGTGCATTTTGGAGAAATTCCGGTCTGTAGTTGTTGTCACAACTATTGTGAGCCATGGTGTCCGCTATTGTATTTATTATTGTTTGTGGGTCTGTAATTGTGGTGTTGTGAATTTTGAGTGCCGGAGTGATTTAAATGGAGTGCGTCCTGATAATCGGCGAATTAACTGCCAGATTTTGCTTAGAGGTGTTCGAGAGGTGATTTGTTGTAGATAAAGTGACCATGAACGGCGACGAGCTTCGTGAATGATGCGGCGTGTCTTCATACGTTCATAATTACGGCTGACTAAATTGTGTTGGTCGGGATGACGTAAATATTTGCTAAATGATCTGTTTCTTGCGGCTATTGCTCGCGAAACTTCTATCGACCACCAGGGGACTGGTGTTCTTTTTGGGAAAGGTTTTGTTAGTGGAATGGCGGTGGAAGCTGCTTCGAGAAGTGTTTTGGTAACTGGGGTGATGTTTTCGACGGGAGAAATGTTGGGGTTGTATTGAATATGTGAAAGTTCCTGAAAAGTTGTCCATTCGGCCTTCGAGATTTTCCAGCGAGGGACAAAACTTGGTGTCGTATTTGCCGCAGTTGAAAAGGTGGGTGTTAATTTAATGGGGTAATGATCGCTGGCATGAATATCAGTGTCTATGGTCCAATCATAATCATTGGCCAGAGTCGGAGAGCATATTGATAAATCAATAGCTGTTTCTGTATGATGGCCAAGGTGAAAAAGGTTGGTTCTCCGGTGTTCAGTAATACTAAATTATGTCGGTATAAAATTTGGTCAATGATGCGGCCACGAATGTCTGTAAGTGTGCGTGTTCTATCCCACGCTGGGCTATGGGCATTAAAATCGCCAAGTAATATGAAAAGATTCTTGAATTGTGTTATCAGGTTGTCTAATTGTATCAAAATGTTCGTGTTATCTGTTTGTGGTGGAATATAAATGGAACATACATCCACATTCCTGCCATGCAAACGCAAAGTACAAGCTACTACTTGTAAAGGTGAATTCAGTGTAATTTGTGTATGTGTAAAATCATTGTTGATGTACAGAGCTATACCGCCACTGCGATGTGGTCCACGGACCTCATCGTGACGGTACAGTGAGTAATTTGAAAGATTGAAATCATATGTATCGGTCGGTAAGAACCAGGTTTCCTGAAGAGCGATGAGAATAGGTGTGATAATACTAAAGAAAGCTTTCATTTCGGTCCATTTGGATATTGAACTATGGCAATTCCATTGAAGAAATATGGTCATTGGTGCGAATTAATATTTGTTGGCACCTTTCGGTGCCTGACGCAGCCACGATTGGAGTTCAGGTGGGTTCGTATGTTGATTGCGGCCGGCGGTGGTTGGCTCGCTCGAGCCGTCCTGCCGACCAGTGACCTTGGAGGCCGATTCACGTCGGCCGGCCATTGCCGCGGGGGATGCCCGCCGGCTGGGAGTCGGTCGGGTCACGTGGTCGCCGGCTTGTACCGGGCGCCCCGGGTTCCGTTGGTGCGCCACCGAAGTGGCTCGCGTTTCCCCGGCAGCCGAAAGGCTGCGGGGTCTGGAATTCCTTGTGGAATTTGTTGGCGTTTGTTTGGTCGGAATTGTCTGTGTGTTGGGAGCCGCGGTGGTTTGTGTCGGAGTGGTCTGAGTGTTGGGAGCTAGGGTGGGTGGTGTCGGTGTGGTCAGTGGAGTAAGTTTTTTAAGTGGAGCTAAACCTGGAATAATATCTGTTTGCATCGAGATGGAAGTAGTGGTGACGCGAGTGTGGGGGGAGCAACGGTGGCCGCCTGAGCGTACGTTTTCGCTGATGGGAAGGTGGCCTCGACAGACCGTTGTGCCTGGGGGTATGACACCCCGGTCGTGGCCTTCACAGCGCATACCTCCTTCTCCTTGCGCCAAACTGGGCATTGATTGGAAGTGGTGAGGTGATCGGATGTGTTGCAGCTGAGGCAGTGGGCAGGCTTGGAGCAGGTGTAGTCAGGATGAGGTGTTTCTCCGCATTTGGGGCACCGGGCGGACTGGCGACATGTTTTACTGCCATGGCCGAAGCGCTGACAGTTAAAACAGCGGAGACGATTAGGAATAAAGACACGGACTTGGAATTGTAAGTATCCGGCGACTAGGGTCTTGGGAAGATTGGTAGAATTGAAGGTAAGGACAAGGAGGCTCGCATCACGTTTCTAACCGTCTTTAAAGGAGGTGATTCGATGGACGTGGGTCACCCTCTCCGGCCTGAGCTCCGTCTGGATTTCCGCTTCAGTCATGAAGCGGAGCTCCGGCGCGAAGACGGTGCCCTTGGTGGTGTTGCGGTTGGAATGGAGAGTGATGGTGACGGATTTTCCACAAAATGTGGTGGTGTGGAGGAGGGCTTTGGTTTGGGCTCGGGATTGGGTTTTAATGACCAAGGGGGACCAGGTTGGCAGGGCTTCAATGTCGGGATTGGCTAGGGAGCAGATGGCAAGGAGTTGTTTAGTCGGCCAGAAAACGTTGATACGGCGGAAGGAAACGGATTCCTCGACAGGCTTGACTACAATGTAAGAGCCAGCACTGTCGAGGTAGGGTTCAATGGGCTGGATGGGTTCAGGTTAGGAGGGCGTGGTCTGGTTCGAGCGTGGGTCAGCGGCGTGAAGAGTGATGGTCTGGTCTGGATTCTGAGGCGAGACCGAGGTCTTGGGACGAGCAGGGTTCGGCGAGGTGCAAAGGGCGTCCATGGCGTCATAAAGGGGAATTGTCCGCCGCGGCTCATCAATGGCCGAATTCAGTGAGGGAACATCAGAGGCCATGTCCGTGTTCGTGCGATGGTCGTCGGGTGTGGTCAGCGGAGGAAATTCAGAATCAGAGTCCTGTGGCGAGCTGGGGTCGGTGCCTTTCTTCCTCTTTTTCCCCATCACGGGGAAAAACACCCTACCAAACGAAATATAAATAAACACACAGAACAAAGGGAACGAAAATACGACGATGACGAAAACGGGTGGGGTGACGGGTGTCACCCCACTAGAAAAGAAATGAGAAAAGAGCGACGGGTGTCGCCCCACGAAAATGAAAAATAGGAAACTGCAATAACAATCAGTGAGAAAGCAGCGGAGTGATCAGCCGGCTCTGGACCAACCAATAGACGAGTTGAGGGTGCAGAGTGGTCTAGAAGTTGGTGGTGAAGAGTAGCAAGAAGTCTGAAGTGAAGATGGTGAGTTGATGGCAGGCTGGTCTTGCGAGTCACGTCCACTACAGCACTAAACACCAGGAGCAACGAGCGACGACTTGATGGCGCGAGACTCAACCGGCAACTGATGGATGGGTGGTTTGTTTTGTTAGGTTGGGAACTTCGGCCTGCTCAGGCCATTTCGTGACGTGAGTGCAATGAATGGATAGTTATGTGTTGATAGTCAGTCTATAGTTCTTGAAGCAAGTTGGTTTTGCGGAGCGAAATAAAAAGTAGATTAATGAGGAATGGGTGCTGATCTCCTAATAGTGTCGGTAAAGAAAAGGGGATGTTATGTGTACGGCAGTAGTTGGTAAGTGTTTGTCTATTGTCATGGTAACGTTGACAGTGGAGGAGAATATGTGAAACTGTAAGAAGAGTGTTGCATGATGGGCATGAAGGTCGAGGTGAAGCAGTGTATATATATCGATGTGTGAGAAAAGTGTGACCTATGCGGAGCCGGGATAAAACTTTTTCTTCTTGTCTGTTTTTTGTGTATGATGTGGTCCAGTTTTCGACGACAGGTTTGATGAGACGTAATTGTGTGTGGTTTGTGGTGTCAGTCCATTGTTGATTCCAAAAATGTCGAATGTTTTGTCGTATGGTTGATTTGATGGCGTCAAAATGTGGTGGGATTTCTGTGATGTGTGGTAGTTGTAATGAATGTTTGACGAAATGATCTGCTTTCTCATTTCCTGGGATGCCACAGTGGTTGGGCACCCACAGGAAGCGGACCTTCATGCCCATCAGATGAAGTGTTTCAAGTGTGTTATAAATGGAAATATGGCAATGGTGCGAAAAAGAAAGTGAAGAAAGAGTTTGAAGAACAGATTTTGAGTCGGAACAAATGACGACATGGCGCATGGGGTGACAAATCGAACGGTTGCGGACATAGCGAAGGGCAATGAGAATGGCGTGTAGTTCGGCGATGAAACCGGAGGTCCCATTTGGCAAGCGATGTTGTTGTGTGTATGAATCGGAAACAATGGCATTTCCTGTGCAGTTTGCGTCTTTGGATCCGTCGGTGAAAACAAAAGGTACATGGTGATAACGAGAACGAAACCGGTCGAATTTTTGCTTGGCGAATTCTGGACAAAGCTGTGATTTTGGAGTGGTGGTGAGGTAGAAAATATGTCTCTCGGCCATCTGCCACGGTGGTGTAGTTGGTGAAGAAAGAGCTGTAATATGTGGAATGTTGTATTGGAGTTGTGTAGAAAATGTTTTAATGCGTGAACCTATGGTAAGCCCGGTTTGCTTTTCGGCAGGACCTAAATATTCGTGATGTAGATTTGGGAGAATTTGTAAAGATGCGTGTGTGGGGTGGTGTTCTCGAAATTGAATTTTTGCGGCATATCTGAGTGTTTGTTCAATTCTTCGGAGACCTAATGGTGGAATTCCTGATTCGATTTGTAAAGAAGTAATGGGAGACGTGGTCATTGCACCGAGTGCTATGCGAATAAATTTATTTTGTAAGGTGTCCAAAAGTTTTAGAGCGGAGGTACTGCCACTTGCGTAAACTATGGAGCCATATTCTATGATGGGAAGAACCAAGGATTTGTATAATTTGAATAGCGTGTGACGATCGGATCCGAATGATGAAGACGTAATACACCGAAATAAATTGAGTCTGTGAAAACATTTGGTCTGGATGTGTTTGACGTGCTGGTGCATGGAAAGCTTGCGATCGAAGATAACACCAAGAAATTTGAACGAATTTACAAAATGTATGTCAGTGTTTCCGAGGTGAAGTGGTGTATCCGGATTTGGGCACGGAGTTGATTTGCTGAATATCATTGTGGCAGATTTTGGAGCTGAAAATGTGAAACCGTATTTGATGGACCATTCGTGTATCCGGTCAAGTGAGTTTTGTAATCTAATTAAACAATGTTCATAATTTTTGCCGGAGCACCAGATCGCACTATCGTCTGCAAATAGCGAGTATGATAGATTGGCAGGCATGTTATGGAAAATATCATTAATGATGATGTTGAATAATATTGGTGAAATACAACTCCCCTGTGGTAATCCGTTCTGCAGAAAACGTGGGTCGGAAATCGCTGACCTGCACCGGAGATGAAAATGACGGGAACCAGACAGAAATCCTATCAAATAACGAGCTAAATTTCCTTTGATGCTGAAGTGAAGAAGTTTGGAAATTAATGCCGGTTTGTATACCATATCATATGCTTTACTAATGTCTAAAAATACTGCAATGGTGTGTTCGTGTTTTTTATAACCAAGGCGTATGTCAGTTTCTAATCGAATGAGATGATCTATTGTATTATGGCCATGACGAAAACCGCATTGAATTGGAGATAACAGATGATTTGTTTCTAGGTACCAGGTCAGTCTTTTTACAATCATACGTTCCAAAAGTTTCCCTAGGCAACTGGTGAGAGCGATGGGTCGGAAATTGTTCGGGTTGCTGTGATTTTTGCCGGATTTTGGTATAGGAATTATGATGGCTTCCTTCCAGGTTTCGGGGAAGGTATGGCTAGACCATAATGAATTAAATGTTTGTAAGATACAATGTTTTGTGTCGTTGGATAAATGTCGGAAAAAGGAATAATGTAAATTGTCGGGACCTACTGAAGTATTACCGGCTGAGGAAATTGCAGCATCTAGTTCGGAAACTTGAAACGGGATATTGTATGGTTCAGTGTTGTCCGAATCGAATTGTGCCAATTCGGTGTGAAATGTGTGTTGTCCATTTTGGAGAAATTCCGGTCTGTAGTTGTTGTCAGAGCTATTGTGAGCCATGGTATCCGCTATTGTATTTACTATTGTTTGTGGGTCTGTAATTGTGGTGTTTTGAATTTTGAGTGCCGGGAGTGATTTAAATGGAGTGCGTCCTGATAATCGGCGAATTAACTGCCAGATTTTGCTTAAAGGTGTTCGAGAGGTGGACTAGAGGAGAGGAGGACTAAATTTTGTTGGTCGGGATGGCGTAAATATTTTCTAAATGCTCTCTTTCTTGCGGCTATTGCTCGGGAAACTTCTATCGACCACCAGGGGACTGGTGTTCTTTTTGTGAAAGGTCTTGTTACTGGAATAGCGGTGGAAGCTGCTTCGAGAAGTGTTTTGGTAACTTGGTTGATGTTTTCGACGGGAGAAATGTTGGGGTTGTCTTGAATATGTGAAAGTTCCTGAAAAGTTGTCCAATCGGCCTTCGAAATTTTCCAGCGAGGGATAGAACTGGGTGTCGTATCTGTCGCAGTTGAAAAATGTTGGTGTTAATTTAATGGGGTAATTATCGCTGTCATGAATATCAGTGTCTATGGTCCAATCATAATCATTGGCCAGAGTCGGAAAGCATATTGATAAATCAATAGCTGTTTCTATATTATGTCCAAGGTGAAAAAAGGTTGGTTCTCCGGTGTTCAGTAATACTAAATTATGTCGGTCTAAAATGCGTTCAATGATGCGGCCACGAGTGTCTGTAAGTGTGCGTGTTCTATCCCACGCTGGGCTATGGGCATTAAAATTGCCAAGTAATATGAAAGGATCCTTGAATTGTGTTATGAGGTTGTCTAATTGTATCAAAATGTTTGTGTTATCTGTTTGTGGTGGAATATAAATGGAACATACATCCACATTCCTGCCATGAATACGTAAAGTACAAGCTACGGCTTGTAAAGGTGAATTCAGTGTAATTTGTGTGTGTGTAAAATCATTGTTGATGTACAGTGTTGTACCGCCACTGCGATGTGGTCCACGGATCTCATCGTGACGGTACAGTGAGTAATTTGAAAGATTGAAATCATATGTATCGGTGGGTAAGAACCAGGTTTCCTGAAGAGCGATGACAATAGGTGTGAGAATACTAAAGAAAGCTTTCATTTCGGCCCATTTGGATAATAAACTATGGCAATTCCATTGAAGAAATACAGACATTGGGAGAAATATTATTGTTTGTGTGCACCTTTCGGTGCATGCCTCATCCATGCGTGGAGGTCAGGCGGGCGTGTTGTTTGATGTCGGACGGCTGCACCCGAGCCGTCCTGTTGGTCAGTGACCTTGGCGGCCGACTCTCGGCCGCGCACCACTGCCGCTGGGGATGCCCGCCGGCTGGGAGCCGGTCGGGTCACGTGGTCGCCGGCCTGCACTGGTCGGCGAGCTACGAAAGTGGCGCGCATCTCCCCGGCAGCCGAATGGCTGCGGGGTCTGGAATTCCTTGTGGAATTTGTTGGCGTTTGTTTGGTCGGAATGGTCTGTGTGTTGGGAGCCGGGGTGGTCTGTGTCGGAGTGGTCTGGGTGTTGGGAGCCAGGGTGGTTGGTGTCGGTGTGGTCAGTGGAGTAAGTTTTTTAAGTGGAGCTAAACCTGGAATAATATCTGTTTGCATCGAGATGGAAGTAGTGGTGACGCGAGTGTGGGGGGAGCAACGGTGGCCGCCTGAGCGTACGTTTTCGCTGATGGAAAGGTGGCCTCGACAGACCGTCGGGCCTGGGGGTATGACACACCGGTCGTGGCCTTCACATCGCATACCTCTTTCTCCTTGCGCCAAACTGGGCATTTATTGGAAGTGGTGAGGTGATCGGATGTGTTGCAGCTGAGGCAGTGGGCAGGTTTGGAGCAGGTGGAGTCAGGATGAGGTGTTTCGCCGCACTTAGGGCATCGGGCTGGTTGGCGACATGTCTTGCTGCCATGGCCGAAGCGCTGACAGTTAAAACAGCGGAGAGGATTAGGAATAAAGACACGGACTTGGAATCGTAGGTATCCGGCGACTAGGGTCTTGGGAAGATTGGTAGAATTGAAGGTAAGGACAAGGAGGCTCGTATCGCGTTTCTGACCGTCTTTAAAGGAGGTAATGCGGTGGACGTGGGTCACCCCCTCCGGCCTGAGCTCCGTCTGGATTTCCGCTTCAGTCATGAAGCGGAGCTCCGGCGCGAAGACGGTGCCCTTGGTGGTGTTGCGGTTGGAATGGAGAGTGATGGTGACGGATTTTCCACAAAATGTGGTGGTGCGGAGGAGGGCTGTGGTTTGGGCTCGGGATTGGGTTTTAATGACCAAGGTTCCGTTGGCAGGGGCTTCAATGTCGGGATTGGTTAGGGAGCAGATGGCAAGGAGTTGTTTGGTCGGCCAGAAAACGTTAATACGGCGGAAGGAAACGGATTCCTCGACAGGCTTGACTACAATGTAAGAGCCAGCACTGTCGAGGTAGGGTTCAATGGGTTGGATGGGTTCAGGTTGGGAGGGCGTGGTCTGGTTCGAGCGTGGGTCAGCGGCGTGAAGAGTGATGGTCTGGTCTGGATTGTGAGGCGAGACCGAGGTCTTGGGACGAGCAGGGTTCGGCGAAGTGCAAAGGGCGTCCATGGCGTCATCAAGGGGAATTGTCCGGCGCGGGTCATCAATGGTCGAATTCAGTGCGGGAACATCAGAGGCCAAGTCCGTGTTCGTGCGATGGTCGTCGGGTGTGGTCAGCGGAGGAAATTCAGTATCAGAGTCCTGTGGCGAGCTGGGGTCGGTGCCTTTCTTCCTCTTTTTCCCCATGACGGGGAAAAACACCCTACCAAACGAAATCTAAATAAACACGCAGAACAAAGGGAACGAAAATACGATGATGACGAAAACGGGTGGGGTGACGGGTGTCACCCCACTAGAAAAGAAATGAGAAAAGAGCGACGGTTGTCGCCCCACGAAAACGAAAATTAGAAAAACTGCAGTAACAAGCAGTATGAAAGCAGCGGAGTGATGAACGGGCTCTGGACCAACCTATAGATGAGTTGAAGATGTAGAGTGGTCTGGAATTTGGTGGTGAAGAGTAGCAAGAAGTGAAGTGAAGATGGTGAGTCGATGGCAGGCTGGTCTTGCGAGATACGTCCACTATAGCACTAAACACCTCGTCCCAGAGCAACGTCTTGATCGCGCGAGAGTCAACCGGCAACTGTGGATGTAGCGATAGCGAGTTGGTTATGGAGGGGTGGGTGGTTTATTGACACGACAATACATGTATAATAGCTGAAGCAGCTTCTCCTAGTTAAAGCATTGAAGTAGGCAGATAGACAAAAGTACCTGCAAGTGTGTGTGGCGTCCATGTTAGGCAGGTGGGTGAAGTTCACGGCGATAACTACAGATGGCTATTGGACACAGAGCATTAGAGATGAGCAGAGACACGAGGTACAACGGACCTGGATAAGTACGAACAGTACACTGCCACATTGCGCCAAAAAGGCGAACGACTCGCGCACCACGAATGAATAGTTCTCAGCCGAACGCTAGATGGCGAGCGCGCGCTCAGCAATGGCTGAGTCTTCAGCCGGCCGCTAGATGGCGAGCGCGCGCTCAGCAATGGCTGAGTCTTCAGCCGGCCGCTAGATGGCTAGCGGACGCGCTCCGCTAAAGTCTGTACCACGTTGGAAGCTGTGTCGACCTTTCGTCGCTTTGCGATTGCAGTTTCTGCTTACTCTGTTGGTGGGTCTCACTATGTGGCGGTCCCGTGAGTTTGAGCGGCTGCTGTGTGCCACGCCCTTACTTTGACGTCTTTGTGGCTGGTATTTTTCCCAGGGGCGTCGCCACCGAGGGGGGGCAGAGGGGTCAGTCGCCCCCCTGCCGTGAGACTGCCCCAAGACTGGCAACGAGGCCCCCGGGAAATCTAATCTTGTCCCTATAAGATACGTAGGGCAGAGATTGGGACGAGGCCCTCAGGACGACAAGGAAGCCACCGGGACGGGCAAGAAGCCGCCCAGGTTAGACAAGAAGGCTTCCGATGGGTGGCAGGATATACTTATTTTGGAAAACGAGGCCCCCAAGATGGAAGAGGAGGCCCCTACAATAGAAAATAAGGATTGATAGGAAATATTTTCCCGGACGCAAGAGGCATCCCCAAGATGGGTGAGAAAATATCCGCAGGAATGAGAGAAGGCCACTGAAACCAGCCAGATGAGGCCCATATTTTGGAAGAGGACCCTAGGAGAGAAGATTTGGGACTATGACGCAAAAGCGCCCTGCTAAGAGGATAATGACAGGCTCCAAACACAGGCCATGACGCCTCCAAAACGTGAGCGGAGGCCCCTAACTTGAAAAAGGAGTCACCTATGAGAGGATAAGAGGCCCCCGAAATCAAGGGATTGTCAACAATTGGCACGGAGGCCCCCAGGATTGCAAAGGAGGCCCCCAGGATTGCAAAGAAGGCCCTCAGGATTGCAAAGAAGGCCCCCAGGATTGAAACGGAGGCCCCCATGATTGCAACGGAGGCCCCACGATTGCAAAGGAGTCCCCAATACGGGAAGGGAGGCCCCAGAAAATGAGAGGAGGCCCTAAGATGGAAGAGAAAGCCAGTGGATATGGGATTGTGTTTCGGAGACGCAAAAGCAGGCCCCAAAATTGGTACGGTTCCGCCAAGATAGAAAAGGATGATCCAGAAACGTGGCAGGAGGCACCTAACTCGAAAGAGGACGACACAGGACTGGAAGTGAGACTCCATGATGAACAAAGAGGCCTCTAAACAGGAGAGAAAGACCATTAGATAAGACGGATGGCTCCCAGGCGAGAAGGAAGGCTCCAAGACGGGTAAAAATGTCCCAAGGAGATGACAAGGCAACTGAGATAGGAAAGCGTGGTTGTAATTTGGAAGATGAGGCAACTCGGAGAGAATAGGAGACCACCAGGAGATAAGAGGCCACCCTTAAAATTGATCGAAGATCGAATGAAAACACAGAGCAGGAGACCTCCAAGACGTGAGAGGAGGCCCCTAATTTGAAAAAGAAGGCCTCTAGAAGATAAAAGGAGGTCCCTGCCGGACTCGAGAGGAGTCCCTCAAGACGGAGTAGGCGGTCTCCAGAGCCGAATGAGGCCCTGAAGACCGGAAGGAGTTCCCAGGAAATGAGAGGAGGTCCTTAACACGCGCCCTGGAGGGCCTCTGAGAATTACGCGCACTGGAGGGGGGGGGGCGGATTCCGCGCCCCCCCCTAAGATCTCGGCTCCTAGTAAAGCTGGAGGAACGACATTCACAGAGTGGATGGGCACGGTAGTGAACTCTATTGTGTACAATTTTCGTGACCTTATATCAATATCTTCAAGGTCAAATGAGGTCCGATTGGCAAAATTTTTCGGTTTTGCGTGGCTTGGCTTGTCATCGTTATGGATCGCTGTGATTGTGTTTAAATGCTCAAAAATGGGCATCGATGATGTTTTGGACATTACTAATGATGCAATGCAGATGCTAGCCCCAACATTTGACCTCAGGTCACCTATATAGCACCACTTTATCAGGTGAGTTACCTGTTCCAGTTACCGGAACCAGCCGCCCGCCCGACTGCTCCGTCGGGCAGCTCGGAGCAATCGGCTTCGTGAAGAAGGGAGTGAAGTACATGAATAAAGTATGGAAACGCAATGACAAACAGTACAAATCACAACCATTAGTGCATTTATGGCAACATTCCAGTTGATCAAGTTTGGTTCCATTAACTTGTCATGAACTTTACCTGACTTGACCTTGGTGACCTAACATGACCTTGAAACTATACAGCATATCAATATGCATCAAACAAGTCGCTAGTGTTGCCTAGAACACCTCCCTTTTGTCAGTATACTGGAAGCGCATCAGCGCCGATTTTTGTGGTCTGGCGCTAAAACATTTTTTTATTTAGCGGCCCCTAACTTGAAAATGTTTCGGCCGATTTCAATTTTTCGTGCTTTAAACGACGCGCCGTTCATTTCTAAGCAGGTACACCGAAAATCGCGTATATCGACCGGTAAAATCTGCAGTTATTTGCGAAAAACAGGAGGTGTGGGCGGATTTCGCCCCCCCCCCTCCAGTGTGCGCGTGTTAAGATGGGAGTTGGTAGCAGGTATGGAAGAACGTGAGGTTTCCAAAATTGAAGATCCCTCAAGACGGGAAAGGCTTTGCCAGGACAAAGGAGGCCCACGAGGTGTGGCAGGATGCCCCTAATTTAGCAGAGAATGACCCTGGAACATGAGAGGAAACCCCATGCCATGCTAAAGGGACAACAGGATGTAAGAGGAGGCCCTCCGAGACGGGAGAGGACGGCCATTGAATATGGAGTAGGGTAGGACACAAGAGGAGACATCTAAAACCGGTAAAGAGGCTCCAGGAAATGAGACGAGACCCCTAAGACGTGAGAGGAGCTCTATAATTTGCAAGAAGAAGCCCCTAAGAAATGGTTGGAGTCGTGCCGGGGTACTTAAAAATCACGGTATGGGCCCAAAAAGATCCGGCTGGGGTCCCCGAAAATCACGCTGAGCCTGGGGTACCAAAAATTCACGCCCGGACCATGAAAATCACGTTAGGGGCACGACAGGTCGTACCGTTCCCCAACAGTCTCATTTGGACACAAATGAAGCAACGAAAAACAATCCGGACATGGATAATCACTCTAGGAACCAACAATGGCGCCAAAAGCCTCCAAAGCAGGTCGACAGGTGGACCAATTGTGCTAGAAACTTTACTCAGCTTATAAATATTAAAAAGCTTTTTGCTGTCCCCATGACAGTTCCTAGCCAAATCCATTTCTTTTGCTCGTTTTGCTGCTCTGGTGTTCTGCTTGACAGCGTCTCTAGCTTTTTGATACGACCTTAGATTTACGATATTTGAAGCTTCCTTAACACGCGCCCTGGAGGGCCTCTGAGAATTACGCGCACTGGAGGGGGGGGGGGACGGATTCCGCCCCCCCTAAGATCTCGGCTCCTAGTACAGCTGGAGGAACGAAATTCGCAGGACGGATGGGCACGGTAGTGACCTCTATTGTGTGCAATTTTTGTGACCTTAGGTCAATATCTTCAAGGTCAAATGAGGTCAGATTGGCAACATTTTCCGGTTTTGCATGCCTTGGCTTGTCATCGTTATGGATCGCTGTGATTGTGTTTAAATGCTAAAAAATGGGCATCAATGATGTTTTGGACATTACTAATGATGCAATGCAGATGCTAGACCCAACATTTGACCTGAGGTCACCTATATCGCACCACTTTATCAGGTCAGTTACCTGTTCCAGTTACCCGAACCGGCCGCCCGCCCGACTGCTCCGTCGGGCAGCTCGGAGCAATCGGCTTCGTCAAGAAGGGAGTGAAGTACATGATTAAAGTATGGAAATGCAATGACAAACAGTACAAATGACAACCAGTAGTGCATTTATGGCAACATTCCAGTTGATCAAGTTTGGTTCCATTAACCTGTCATGAACTTGACCTGACTTGACTTTGGTGACCTAACATGACCTTGAAGCTATACAGCATATCAATATGCATCAAACAAGTCGCTAGTGTTGCCTAGAATACTTCCCTTTTGTCAGTATACTGGAAGCGCATCAGCGCCGATTTTTGTGGTCTGGCGCTATAAGATTTGTTTACTTTAGCGGCCCCTAACTTGAAAAATTTTCGGCTGATTTCAATTGTTCGTGCTTTAAACGACGCGCCGTTCATTTTGAAGCAGGTACACCACAAATCGCGTATATCGACCGGTAAAATTTGCAGTTATTTGCGAAAAACCGGAGGGGTGGGCGGATTTCGCCCCCCCCTCCAGTGCGCGTGTTAAACACTCTAAATGCATCTGTCTTAGCCTTACTTGCGTTTATCAAATCTGGCGTTGGCCATGCTGGCTTTCCTACCATTCTTTTGCGCCTTTGCTTTTGGGGGACATGTCTAATCTGAATTTCCCTCAAGTAAGATTTGAACGTTTCCCAGATTTCACAGGCATTTAAATTGCAGAGTTTTTCTTCCCATTCTATGGCACTGAAAGCCGCTTTCATGCAGTCAAAGTCTGCCCTGTTAAAATTAGGAACCATTGCCAAATTATCCTTCATTGTCCCCGCTACATGTGCCTTGAATCTCACTATGTTATGGTCACTTCTTCCCAGAGTTTCTCCTACAGTCAAGTCTTGAAATAAATGACTTAAATCTGAGAAGACAAAGTCCAAGAATGAGCCCTGCCTAATTGGTTCCGTTACAAATTAGTGTAAGAACAGGTCCTCTTCCAGGCATTATCTAAACATTTTACATGATGGGGAGCCAATACCAACATTTTCATCTCCTTTTATAATAAAATGACCAAGAATAAGGAATTTCCTCCGAAAGTTTTTCTGATTTCCTCGCCAATCACTTTATCGAGCTCCAGTTTCTGAGAATGTGGCAAGGTTCCTGAGCGGTACAAAACTCCTAGCCTCAGTTTATTGCTGTTGCCTTTTCCCACAGCGACATCAAGCCAAATGGACTGCACAGACACATTTTTACATCATCTGCTACTTTTTTAGAACTGAATAAGCTATTCACATAGAGCATTACACCACCCCCTTTCACTGCTGGACCCCTATTGCACGAAAACATATTGTATCCCTGGATCTCATAGTCCTGCAAGTTATCCCCAAAAGACCCCTCACTGACCTCACTCACTGAGTAATGCAACCAAAATCTGGTTCCTCCTCAGCAACATAACACTTGAACTCATCAAATTTGGATCGAATACTCTGAGCATTAAGCATCATACACTTAACATATGCTCGATAACCACCTTTGGCTTCTTCATGTTGAGTAGCTCTTTCATCTCTGGATGAGCTACAACTCTGCCCCCTTGAACTACTGCTATCCCTATTTGCTGACTGTGAGGTTCTATTGCCTAGGCTGTCACTATTGTCATATCCCTGAGATGGCAATGCCACTTCATCCCTCCCCACCCCATTGTCTAGTTTCATGAAAGGACATGCTCATATACTTTGCTTAATACATGCACCCCCTTCTCGGAGAAGTGCAGGTCATCCCTCTGATAGAGGTACCATGAGCTATAAAACCTGCACCACCCGTCAACAAAGGTCAAACCTAACTCATGGCATAGCCTACCTACCCTGGCATTGGCTGCCAGTGCCCTAGAGTTCTACTCAGGGGAGGCTCCAGCCCTAGGCAGAATAGCAGTCACAACGACTCTGCTATTGCTATGCTTCAGGGAGGCCAGAAGGGCAAAACACCAGGAAGAGCTTACATTGCTAATCGTCTTTCCGGTCAAATACTCACACCCCGTCTCGGGGAGAGGTGTTCGTTTTACCCCCCCCCCTCTAAATTCCAAATTAAGCATTGCCCGAAATCCAGAGGTGTCATCGGAATTCGCTCGACGAGCAGGACCCAAAACCACCTTTAAATTTTGTGTTTAAATTTCCAAATTTTCAAATATCTTCAAATTGTCAAATTTTTTAGTTTTAAATTTCATTGACTTTCTGTTTTTCTAATGGGTTGGGAGGACACAGAAACGTGGTTTTAAATCAACTTGCCTTCATAAAAATGATTACCTTGGTCAGGATGTTCTATTTTATTCCCAATTGCAAGTATGCAAAACCAATAAATCATCAAGAACGAAAAAAAATCCCAAATTACTCTAGTGCACTTTGTTGCATCTCTAAAGATAAGTAAACGCTGAAAGTTTCATTCAAGAATCTTCACCCGTTAAAACGTGAGAGCTGTATGGACGTTCTTGGAGGTGACCTCATTTGACCTTGACTCACTCGTTGTCCGTAGATGACCTGACCTCAAAATCTCACACATGTCAACTTGATGCGGCAAGAGGTATGCGAAATATCGGTGCGCTGTCACGCGACGTTTTTCACTATCCGCTTAAAACATTAGGGGGCGGAAAATGACTCTCCTCGAGGTGGAATGGAGCCATTAAACCTCGGTGAACCACATACCATGAATATCATGAAACCATAGCTGACAACCTTGTGAAATATTGCTTCAGCGTTTGGCTCAGTAAAGTTTCCCGACGTTGCACACCGCCGCATTCCCCAAAGTTTTGGGACAACCTCAGGGAATGGGATAATCACTTTCACTCCTTCTCCAACGCGCTAAGTTTATCTTGGAGTTCCCAGTGTGTCTTCCATAACCACAGACCATTAGTTATGTGAATTTATTTGCGCAAGAGACTAATACCTTCGTCGGTTGGGTTTTTCGCATCTGGATGGTTATCCCTGCACGAGTTCGCTGCCATCCAGAACGAGGACACTGCACAACACTAGTTCTCGCCTGGAGCGCTGGCGGAGGCGCGGATCTTGCCGTTTGGTCACCGTCGTATAACACTGGCACCAGCTGGGGGCCGCTGTCGACGAGTCTGCACCGCGCCGAACGGAAGCCGGTATGATCGCCAACCCTTGGCACCGGCTGTGCTTCATGTGTATTGGTGTTGGTGGTGTCGGTATCAAAATACGACAAACAAGCTGGGCGTGGCAGGGCTGGTCTGGCGCGACGTTCACTGGCTGGTCCTCACGTTCACGCGGCGGCCAGTGAGCGGTTGCACCGATTTGTCCGAGCTCTGTGAAAAGATGGCCACTGAATCGCCTCAAGTCGGCAGCAGCAGCGAACCAGCACGGGCGTTGGCCATGCAGGTGGGCAGTCTGAGCCAGAACCATCTTGAGGTGGGACGACATTCCTCTGAACCGGACAATTTCAAATGTAGGAACACTAAAGGAGGCTCTCAGTAGCGAGTGTGACAGACAGGCCTTAGACGATTAACAAATCGTGTAACTCATGGGTAAAGTTATCGCTATTTTACTCGCTGAAACAACGGATTTTGAGATATTATCTCTCCGCATCCTGATCAGTAACACAGCTTAGCAATTTTGCCACACGATTTTGGAATATTGTGGCCCCCATGTCAAGTTCTCGAACCCCCCCCTACTCCATTCAAGAATGTTTGATTACATCCCTTTTCTCGTAACCATCCAAGTAACCGGTGTGGAACCTGTCGGTTATGTCGGTACAGGCTTCCCTCGACAGTAATAGACACGGATTCAAATCATTACGGTAGTTGTGTCACAGTCCTGATTCGAAATTCTATCGGAACTTGTCCGATCGGCTCAAGGGACATCGCTGTTTTTCATATGTTATCTTGGCTTGTGCATCAGGTCGATTGCAATGGGAGGTCGGACATGCTGTACATACCGTCGATGGGGTGCGGCGCTTTCAGAAGTTACCAAAATATGTCTCCTCACGTGACTAAGTGAGTAGGTTGAACCTCCGCCTAAAAGAACATTGGAGCACGCCCATGTTGTATTAGTAACGCACTTACCTCGTAAAAATATCCATCTATCACTGTCAAATCAAACATGTCCTTACAATAGTACGCTGGATGACATGGGTAATCTGGTTATGAAGGAGGCTGGAGGACGTCTCAGGGCAGATCCAGGATTTTTTTTTATTTCAGGAATTGGAAATTATTTGGCTGAACATCTGTTCAACTGGGAGGGGTGCACTGGAGCATACTGAAGGGTCGTCTTTTCCTCTCCAAGGGCACCTATGCTTCTGCGATGGGCGCCTTTGGACAAAGAAATCCGTTGAGCGTTGGGTGGAGGGAAGGGGGAAGGGGTGTCCTCGAGCCTTCCGAAGGAGCACCTTTACCCGGTCAGACGGGCGCCACCTTTCCATTTGGGACATACCCTCAGTGCCCCCTATATCCGACCCTGAGTCTTATTTGAAGTACCTGAAGAAAATCAATTTGAGAGGACTGGTTTTCACAATTATGAAGCATATAACATCCTTGAGGCATTGTAAAAAAAATAGTGCACCTCTTCAAGCTACTCGTGTTGGATGCAACTTGGCGTAAGCATTGGTCCCCACTGCACGCTCCCCATGTGTGCTGTCATCTCCCATGTATCTACACACGTGCAGCCTTTGCACTCTGTATACCGACAACACGACTGTGCTTTGAGTTGCTGACCACAGCTGCTTGTGCCCACGTGCCGGCAGGTGCTGGCGACCTTGGCCATGTCGGTGACGCAATTCAACCTGGGGGCTAGCTTCGCGTTCGGCGGCGTTTTCATGGAGCAGTTGACCTCGCCCGAAGCCGACGTGGCGCTGATGAGCGGTCAGATTGCTTTGGTGGCGCCCATCTTCAGCGTCCTACATCAGCCCAGCGGTGGGCGCCGTGCGTGCGGTGCAGCTCTCGGTGCCCGTCATCACCGCCGGCTGGGCACTGATGGGGCTCGGCACCGGCTTCGCCATGATCCTGGCGGGCAGGACGCTGGTGGGTGTGGGCGTGGGCGTGGCTATCGGGCCCGCCACGATGTACGTGGGCGAGGTCAGCTCTCCGCACATCCGCGGACGCCTGATCACGGTGATGATCGTCAACTCGTGCTTCGGCATCACGTGTGTGTACCTGCTGGGCTGGCAGCTCAGCTGGCGACACACGTGTCTAATAATGGGCGTCGTGCCTATGCTGCTGCAGTTCGTCATCACGATCGTGCTGCCGCGCTCCGCCAAGTGGCTCATCGCCAAGGGGCACCCGGACGAGGAGGCCGAACGGTCGCTCCGCTTCTACCACGGCCATCAGTACGATGTTGCCAAGCAGCACGCCGAGGTCCGCGCTTCTCTCGGCGAGGAGCACAAGCACGGCGCGTCGGTGTTGCAGGTGCTGTCGCTGCTCAGGCATATGCACAACCTTATCCCACTCTGCCTCGTCCTGACTCTGACAGCATTATATGTGTTCTCGGGCGGTCTGTCGAGCTCGTCGTTCGCGCCAGTGATTTTCAGAAATGTCGGAAGTTTCAGCAGCCCCTACATAGGTTCCATCTTGGTGGGTGTAACACGCATGATCGCAACAGTGATCTCCAGCGTCATCATCGAACATGTCGAGCGGAAAACGTTGGTAGTAATCAATGGCATGGCCGGAGGTGTTGTGTGTTTGATGACCGGGCTGTATTTCTTCTACGAAGATCAGCTGGCTGACTACGCGTGGATTTCGCTGATGTGTGTGCTCCTCATCGTTGGACTGATGTCAATCGGCATCAGCCCCGTCGTGAATGTCATGCTCGCCCGAACTTCTGCCCAACGCCATTCGCGCCGAGGTTGGAGGAATCTGCCTGCTGTTCTTCGGCACGTGCAGCTTTATCATGATGTACGCATTCCCGTTGGCACTGGACAGCCTAGGCATGCCGGTGACGTACTGGATCTTCGCTGCTCTTCACGTGTTGATGGCCATCTTCGCCCACTGGTTGCTTCCCAAGACGCGCGGGCGGTCTCTGGAGGAGATACAAAACCTGTTTATTAAGAGAACTGTGAGAGTGGCGATGGGAGGTGCCCATGCTGATCCATCTAATCAAGAGAGCGAGTGCACAAAGCTGTGAATGCAGGCGCGGGGATGTCCGAGTGGTGACGGTGTAGAGCTCCGGATACCAAGTTCCCGGGTTCAACACTCGCACCACCCAATACTTTTCCCAATCCCGCGGCCCACCGGCGAAACAGTGTGGGCGGCGCCATTAGCCGTGATCGTGCATAAGGTTCGTCGTAAACAACCCAATAAACAAACAAGCTGTGAACAAGCGACCGTGTTGATCTCGCCCAGTAATAGGCCGCTTGGGGTGCTACCATATAAGTAGATGTACTGTAATTCAATATGAAGGCATGCTAGCTCCAATGTAATATCATGCTAAGCATCAGGCATCCCAAACGTTAGTATCTTAACACGCGCCCAGGAGGGCCTCTGAAAATTGAGGGCCTCTGAAAATGCACTGGAGGGGGGCGGATTCCGCCCCCCCCCTAAGATCTCGGCTCCTATTAAAGCTGGAGGAACGAAATTCGCAGGGTGGATGGGTACGGTAGTGAACTCTATTGTGTGTGCAAATTTTACGATCTTCGGTCAATAATTTCAAGGTCAAATGAGGTCACATTTGTCAAAATTTTCTTGTTTTGCGTGGCTTGGCTTGTCATTGTTATGGATCGCTGTGATTCTGTATATATGCTCAAAAATTGGCATCAATGATGTTTTGGACATTACGAATGATGCAATACAGATGCCAGACCCGACATTTGACCTCAGGTCACCAATATAGTAGTACTTTATCAGGTCAGTTACCTGTTCCATTTACCGGAACGAATGATCAATTCTGGTCGAAGCGCCCTAAAGCCAAAATAACTAACTAACTAACGGGCCGCCCGCCCGACTGCTCCGTCGGGCAGCTCGGCGCAATCGGCTTCGTGAAGGAAGGAGTGAAGTACATGAATAAAGTATGGAAACGCAATGACAAACAGTACAAATGACAAACAGTAGTGCATTTATGACAACATTCCAGTTGATCAAGTTTGGTTCCATTAACCTGTCATGAACTTGACCTGACTTGACCTCGGTAACCTAGCATGACCTTGACACTATATAGCATATCAATATACATCAAACAAGTCGGTAGTGTGGCCAAGAACACTTCCCCTTTGCGAGTATACGGGAAGCGCAGAAGCGCCGATTTTTGTGGTGTGGCGCCAGGAAATGTTTTGACTTTAACGGCCCCTAACTTGAAATGTTTTCGGCCGATTTCCATTTTTCTTGTTTTAAACGACGTGCCGGTCATTTCTAAGCAGGTACGCCGAAAATCGCGATATCGACCAGTAAAATCTGCAGTTATGTACGAAAAACCGAAGGGGTGGGTGGATTTCTCCCCCCCCCCTTCCAGTGCGCGTGTTAACATACCACTATCGGATGACTGAGAAACAGTAAAGGACGTTCGAACCCTAACCCGAAGACATCATATTTTCGGAGAAGTGTTGAGTGATGTCGGGTGCTGTAGTTATGTGGTACGGCGTGCCGTGCAGCGAGCGCTAAACGTCTGCCGTGTGCTAATTGGTCAGTCGGAACGGCATCTTGAACGGTACCATTAATTTGCATTGTTTCCGATGCACACTGACTGATGCTGATATTTTCGACACTGTGGACCGGACATACACGCAGTAACGCTGCACAGCACTCTACAAGACTAATGAAAAATGTTGCAACGAATATTATAGCTACATTGCTGTTTGCCACCAGCTTTTTAAGTGGCGCGAGATAATGTTTACCTTTCACTCATTCCCCATTTCAGCACAGCGTAGGAAGCAATCAAGAAACAGTGATCCTCTACCCACGCTTCCGGGAGGCGTACCGACACAACCATGAGAAGGGCGGGGACTCGAGCTTCAGCTCGAGTATTGAATGCCTCGACACGTTTCTGAGGGTTCACTTCATTTTGGGAGCGTTTGGAGTGATGTTTGGTACCCCAGAGTGATTTTCCGTGTCCGGACTGTATTTCGTTGCCCTGGCCTTATCTTTTTATGTTGGTTCCGATAGTACTTCTGGGGACCGATCCCACCTGTTATACCCCTAGCTTAAGTTTCGGGAGCCCCGGCGCGACGTTTTGGACCCCCTGTAAGAGAGTTAGTTTTTGAGCGTCTTGATCCCATATAATTCAGCCCCATCCCACTCCGTTCATGGCACGACAAGTCCCCGGCTCAGAGACTGGCGTCGGCCTGTCTGCTGCCTACGTCAGCAGCCACCGCCCGAACGGAGACGTACATTGGACCTTGTACCTTCCCCTCCCTCCTTCCGGCTGACACCCCGCCAGCCAGGCGCCAGAGACGTGACCTCTATTCCACCGGCGCATACCGCCGCCGTCGTTAATGCTAAATGTAACTGTGTTCACATCAAGTTATACGTTTGGCTGTCCCGTAACCGTAATTGATATAATCCCGTAAGCCTTGCGATTGTAAAAGTGTACCGTAAACGTAACACATCGTCACCGCCACTAGAAACAGACCATTTCCCCTTCTAGAAGGCCGTCGACATGGATGTGACGTCAAGGAGGGTTCTGCGCCCTCGACCAACCCGCGACCGGGGGTCTCCCGAAGTCACTAGCGGCCGTGCGGCCCCCAGACAGTCGTTCTTGAATACTCTGAGCGAGCGGATCGCTGCTACGCGTGCGCGCTTCCCAACTAAATTCGGCTTCTAAGTTCATAGGAAAGGCGGTATCACGGCTTACCTTCCGAGGAGAACGTACTGTACGGTGTCTGTAGTTCTCGTGTGATCGTGGATTGCTGCAGTGCAATACAGGGCAGCAAAAGGTACTGGTACTTTCGTGACTGGAGTTATCGCGAACGAAGAGGTTGCTGGACTTTCGCGTGCCAATAAGGACTTCCTACACCCCCCCCGGCTCAGCGTGATTTTCAGGGACCCAGGGCCAACCTTTTTGGGTCCCCGTCGTGATTTCAAGAAACCGGGACGAACGTTTTGGCCTCCAGCACGAACTTTTGCGGCCCAGCGTGATTTTCAGGGGCCTGTCCCATCTTTTGGGTTCCAACATCATTTTCAGGGGTCCCGTCGGGAATGCTTGGGGCCTAGCATGATTTGTGGGGGCCCCGGTCCGACCTTTTCTGGGTCCTGCCGCAATTTTTTGCGCGCCAAACCGGCATTTTCAGGGAACCCACATTTTGGAGCACACAGTGTCACTTTTAGGGAGCCGGAACGTTTTTGGGGCCCCCAGCGTCAACCTCAGGTGCCCATTCGCGACTTTTTGGGGCCATAAATGTGGTTTTTATGGGTTCCAGTTTTATTTTCAGGGGCCCCTGTGCGACTTCTTCCGACCCCAATGTGATTTTTCAGGGTCTCCGTGTGATTATTGGAAGCCCCATCTGGATTTTTAGGTACCGTGGCATAATTTTTCTGAACCACGGTGCGATTCTTGGGAGTCCACGACCTTTCAGTGGGTGGGGTGGTGCAACTTCCCCCAATGCCCCACCCCTTCGATACGCCACTGACCAGGGATGGATCCAGGAATTGTCATGAGGGGGCACACATGTGTGGAGGGGCGCCGATGCGAATGTACCTGGAAGGGCACCTTTCTTTCCGAGGGTCGCATCTGGCGAAAAAGAAAAGTGAGGGAGTCCGGTACACTCGGACCTCCCAGAAGGGTGTTTTTTTTGTTGTTGTAAAGAGTGTCCCCTTCGCCCCCTTCCTCTTGGGCCCACCCTTCACCCTACTCTCTCTGGCGACCATGGCCGGAGATCCCGGGTGTGTCATGAGGGGGGGGGCTGGTTTGATACCCTGCTGAGGTTGAGTTGTCATTTTCCATATTCAATCTTAACACGCGCCCTGGAGGGCCTCTGAAAATCACGCGCTCTGGAGAGGGGGGGGGGGCGGATTCCATCCCCCCTAAGATCTCTGCTTCTATTGAAGCTAGAGAAACTAAATTCGCAGGGTGGATGGGTGCGGTAGAAAACTCCACTGTGTGCAATTTTCATGACCTTAGGTCAATATCTTCAACGTCAAATGAGGTCACATTTGTCAAAAAAAAATTATTTTGTGTGGCTTGGCTTGTCATCGTTATAAATCGCTGTGGTTGTGTTGAAATGCTCCAAAGTGGGCATCAATGATGCTTTGGACATTACTAATGTTGCAATACAGATGTTAGACCCGACATTTGACCTCAGGTCACCTATATAGCAGCACTTTATCAGGTCAGTTACCTGTTCCAGTCACCAGAACCGGGCCGCCCGCCCGACTGCTCCGTCGGGCAGCTCGGCGCAATCGGCTACGCGAAGAAAGGAGTGAATTACATCAATAAAGTATGGAAACGCAATGACAAACAGCACAAATGACAAACAGTAGTGCATTTTGACAACATTCCAGTTGACCAAGTTTGGTTCCATTAACCTGTCATCAACTTGACCTGACTGGACCTCGGTGACCTAACATGACCTTGAAACTATCTAGCATATCAATATAAATCAAACAAGTCGCTAGTGTTGCAAAGAACACTTCCCTTTTGCGAATATACGGGAAGCGCATCAGCGCCGATTTTTGTGTCCTGGCGCTAGGAGTTTTTTTTTATTTTAACGGCCCCTAACATGAAAATTTTTTTCAGCCGATTTCCATTTTTATTACTTTAAACGACGTGCCGATCATTTGTGAGCAGGTACGCAGAAAAGTGCGTATATCGACCGGTAAAATCTGCAGTTATCTTCGAAAAACCGGAGGGGTGAGCGGATTTCACCCCCCCCCCCCCTCCAGTGCGCGTGTTAACATATGTGTTAAAAACGAGGACTTGGACCCCCTCGCTTCGTGAGAGATCTCCAGCCCTGTTGGCGACTCTACCTTACTGTCGGATCGAATTGCTACTACCACGCTTCCAGGTTGTCCGACTCTTTTTTCGTGATGAATTTCGTGTCGCGAATGCCTTCATTTAACACAACGACAATTACTGAAAGGAACATCATAAACAAAAGAAGAAAGAACGGTAAGGTTCTTTGATCGACTCTGTGTCGTGAAGTACGTGCGCCGGACTTCGACAGACTGATATCAGGACCGGAACTGCGCCGACTGCGCCGAATGGAACTGCGCCGACTTCGACAGGCATGGAGCCGATATCTTGCCTGCGTACCAAATTTGTCGAAAGCGTACCAGAGCTGGCACGGTCGTGCCATGGTGGCAACGCCATGGATTATGTACGCCTGGATTGGAAACCAACAGCTGTTTGCGTATCGGCCCACTCAGCTGAGGGCGGGGGGGTGCAATCGTCCCCCCTGCCTTGAAACTGGGGGCGCCGCCCCCCCCCCTGAAATTTGAGGAGGCCCCCATCCGCAAATGCACAGCAAAAAAGGTGAGCAAGGAGGCCGACGGGACAGAAGATCATACTGTCAATGAGGCCTCAAGACTGACGAGGCCCCCAGAAAATATAATCAGGTCTCTATAAGAGACGTAGAACAGAGATTGGAAGGAGGCCCCCAGGACGAAAAGGAGGCCCCATGACGAAAAGGAGGCCCCTATGACGAAAAGGAGGCACCCATGACGAAAAGGAGGACTCAAGACGTAGAACAGAGATTAGGAGGACGCCCCCAGGAAGAAAAGGAGGCCCCCAGGACGAAAAGGAGGCCCCCAGGACGAAAAGAGGCCCCAGGACGAAAAGAGGCCCCAATACGTAGAACAGATTGGGAGGAGGCCCCCAGGACGAAACGTAGAACAGAGATTGGGAGAGGCCCCCAGGACGAAAAGGAGGCCCCCAGGACGAAAAGGAGGCCCCAGAACAAAAAGGAGGCCCCTAAGACGTAGAACAGAGATTGGAAGGAGGCCCCCAGTACGAAAAGGAGGCCCTATGACGAAAAGGAGGCACCTATGACGAAAAGGAGGCCCCCATGACGAAAAGGACGCCCCAAGATGTAGAACAGAGATTAGGAGGAGGCCCCCAAGAAGAAAAGGAGGCCCCAAGACGTAAACAGAGATGGGGGCCCCAGGACGAAAAGAGGCCCCCAGGACGAAAAGGATGCCCCCAGGACGAAAGGAGGCCCCAAGACGTAGACCAGAGATTGGGAGAGAGGAAAAGGAGGCCCCCAGGACGAAAAGGAGGCCCCAGACGTAGAACAGAGATTGGGAGGTGGGCCCCAGGACGAAAAGGAGGCCCCAGGACGAAAAGGAGGCCCCCAAGACGCAGAACAGAGATTGGGAGGAGGCCCCCAGGAAAAAAGAAGGCCCCCAGGACGAAAAGGAGGCCCCCAGAACGAAAGGATGCACCCAAGGACAAAAGGAGGCCCCAAGACGTAGAACAGGGATTGGGATGAGGTCCCCAGGACGAAAAGGAGGCCCCCAGGACGAAAAGGAGGCACCCAGAACGAAAAGAGAGGCCCCCAGGACGAAAAGGACCCCAAGACGTAGAACAGAGATTGGGAGGGGCCCCAGAGGAGGCCCCCAAGACGAAAAGAGGCCCTAGGACGAAGGAGGCCCCCAGGACGAAAAGGAGGCCCCCAGGACGAAAAGGATGCCCCAGGACGCAAAGGAAGCACCCAAGACGTAGAACAGAGATTGGGAGGAGGCCCGCAGGACTAAAAGAGGCCCCAGGACGAAAAAAGGCCCCCAGAACGAAAAGGATGCACCTAAGGACGAAAAGGAGGCCCCAAGACGTAGAACAGGGATGGGAGGAGGCCCCCAGGACGAAAAGGAGGCCCCAAGACGTAGAACAGAGATTGGGAGGTGGGCCCCAGGACGAAAAGGAGGCCCCCAGGACGAAAAGGATGCCCCCAGGACGCAAAGAAGGCCCCAAGACGTAGACCAAAGATTGGGAGGAGGCCCCAGGACGAAAAGGAGGCCCCGAGACGTAGAACAGAGATTGGGAGGAGGCCCCAGGACGAAAAGGGGGCCCCAGGACGAAAAGGAGGTCCCCAGGACGAAAAGGAAGCCCCAAGACGCAGAACAGAGATTTGGAGGAGGCCCTCCAGGACGAAAAGGGGCACCCAGGACGAAAAGGATGCCCCCAGGACGAAAAGGAGGCCCCCAGGACGAGAAGGATGCACCCAAGGACGAAAAGGATGCCCCCAAGACGTAGAACAGGGATTGGGATGAGGTCCCCAGGACGAAAAGGAGGCCCCCAGGACGAAAAGGAGGCCCCAAGACGTAGAGCAGAGATTGTGAGGTGGCCCCCAGGACGAAAAGGAGGCCCAAACTAAACAGAATTGGAAGGCCCCAACAAAAGCAAAAAAAGGCCCCAGAACGAAAAGGATGCCCCCAGGACGAAAAGAGGCCCCCAAGACGTAGAACAGAGATTGGGAGGAGGCCCCCAGGACGAAAAGGAGGCCCATAAGACGTAGAACAGAGATTGGGAGGTGGCCCCAGGACGAAAAGGAGGCCCCAAAAAAAGGACAGGAGGCCCCAAGACGTAGAACAGAGATTGGGAGGTGGCCCCCAGGAGAAAAGGAGGCCCCGTAGACAGAGTTGGGAGGGGCCCCCGGCGAAAGGCCCAACAAAAGTAAAAGGAAGCCCCAAACCAAACAATATTAAGGCCCCAAAAACAAAAGGAGGCCCCCAGGACGAAAAGGATGCACCCAACGAAAAGGATCCCCAAACTAAACAATTTATGGACGAAAAGGAGGCCCCTAAGACGTAGAACATAGATTGTGAGGTGGCCCCCAGGACGAAAAGGAGGCCCTTAATAAAGGCTAACTAAATTAGGTGGCCCCCAGGACGAAAAGGATGCCCCCAGGACGCAAAGGAAGCACCCAAGACGTAGAACAGAGATTGCGAGGAGGTCCGCAGGACTAAAAGGAGGCCCCAGGACGAAAAAGAGGCCCCCAGAACGAAAAGGATGCACCTAAGGACGAAAAGGAGGCCCCTAAGACGTAGAAAAGGGAGTGGGAGGTAGCCCCCAGGATGAAAAGGAGGCCCCAGGACGAAAAGGAGGCCCCCAGTACGAAAAGGAGGCCCTCAGAACGGAAAGGATGCGACCGATACGGGCAAGAAGCCACCCAGGTTAGACGAAAAGGCTTCCGATGGGTGGCAGGATAGTCTTAATATGGAAAACGAGGCCCCCAAGACGGAAGAGGATGCCCCTGCAATATAAAATTAAGACATGATAGGGGAGATTTCTCCGGACGCAATAGGGGCCCCATGACGGGTAAGAAGGTCTCCGCAGGAATGAGAGAAGGCCACCGAGACCAGCCAGATGAGGCCCATATTTTGGAAGAGGAGGACCCTAGAAGAGAAAATATAGGACTAGGACGCAAAAGCACCCTGCTAAGAGGATAATGAGTGTCCAAACACAGATAAGGAGGCCCCCATGACTTGAGAGGAGGCCCCTAATTTAAAAAAGGAGTCACCTAGGAGAGGGTAGGAGTCCCCAGAAATCAAGAGAGTGTCAAAAATTGCACGGAGGAAACCAGGATTGCAAAGGAGGCCTCAACACCGGAAAGGAGGCCACAGCATATGAGAGGAGGCCCTAAGACGGAAAAGGAAGCCAGTGGATATGAGATGAGGTTTCGGAGACGCAAAAGCAGGCCCCAAACAGGTGAGGTTCCACCGAGATAGAAAAGGACGATCCAGAGACGTGGCAAGAGGCACCTAATTGGGAAGAGAACGACACAAGATTGGAAATGAAACCCCATGATGAACGAGGAGGCCCCTAAAATAGGAGAGAAAGGCCATTGGATAAGAGAAATGGCTCCCAGGCGGAAAAGAAGGCTCGAAGACGGCTAAGAAGGTCCCTGGGAAATAACAAGGCCACTAAGATAGCAAAGGTTGCCAGTAATTTGGCAGAGGAGGCGCCTGGGAGAGAAGAGGAGTCCACCAGGAGATAAGAGACCACCCCTAAGATGGGTAAAGATCGAATCCACACGCAGAGCAGGAGGACCCAAGACGTGAGAGGAGGCCCCTAATTTGAAAAAGAAGGCCTCTAGAAGAGAAATGAACCATCTGCCGGACTCGAGAGGAGTCCCTCAAGAAGGAGTAGGTCTCCAGGACCAAATGAGACCCCGAAAACCGGAAAGAGTTCCCAGGAAATGAGAGGAGGCCCTTAAGATGGGAGTGGTAGCAGGTATGGAAGAGGTGAGGTTTCCAAAATTGAAGATCCCTCAAAACGGGTAAGGCTTTGCCATGATAAAGGAGGAGGCCCACGAGCCGTGGCAGGAGGCCCCTAATTTGTCAAAGAATGTCCCTCGAAGATGATAGGAAGCCCCATGCCTTGTTAAAGGGTCCCCAGAATGCAAGAGGAAGCCCTCCAAGACGGGAGAGGAGGACCATTGAATATGGAGGAGGGTAGGACCCACAAGGAGACGTCGAAAACCAGTAAAAAGGATCTAGGAAATGAGACGAGACCCTTAAGACGCGACAGGAGGCCTATAATTTGCAAGAAGAAACCATTAAGAAATAGTAGGAGTCGTGTCTGGGTGCTTTAAAATCACGATATGGGCCCCAAAAGATCCGGCGGGGCCCCCGCAAATTATGCTGAGCCTGGGGTACCAAAAATTCACGCCCGGACCACGACAATCATGCCAGGGGCACGACAGGTCGTACCGTGCCCCAACAGTCTGATTGGGACCAAAACAAATGAAGCCGGAGCAACGAAAAACAATCCGAACATGGATAATCACTTTGGGGGCCAACAATGACGCCAAAAGCACCCAAACCGCATTGGACCCCCCAAAAAGTGTCCAGGCCGCTATAGCTCGCGCTGGGGATCCAAGAAAATGACGTCGGGGCCCAAAAGATCACATTGGACCCAAAAAAAGTCGCGTCGCAGCCTTTGAAAATCACACTGGAGGCCCAGAAGGTCGCACCGGGGCGCCAAAAGTTGCAGCTGCCCCAAAAATCAATCCTTAATCGGAATGTCACTTTGGGACAAACAAAAACTCCTTCAGTGGCCGCAGTGCTATATCAATGGGGCAAATGCCCCCTCCATCCTGAGAGGGATAAGCTCCCAAGAATCGTGCCGGGGCCTCAAAAATCGCGCTGGTACCACCAAAATTCGCGTCGGTCCACCAGAATTCGCGTATGGGTCTCCAAATAAATACGGCGAGCCCCGGAAAACTCGCTCCGAGGCCCGAAAAATTGCAACAGGAACCGCCAAAATCGCGTTGGGGCCACAGCTAAATACAACGCGTCCCACAAACTCGAACCAGGCGCCTCAAATATCGCGCTCGGGACCCACAATTCCCATCGGTAGTCCCGTCGAGGCTCTCAAAATTGGCGTCTAGGGCCACACGTAAGCACAGTGTAACTACAAACACCGGATCGGTATCCGAAAAAATCAAGCTGGAGCCCTCCAAAATAAGGAGGAATTCCAACAACTAAATGCCCAGGTTAAAAAAATGGCTCTGGAACACCCAACATATTATCAGATGCCTTCACAAATTGCGTACGGCACCGAAAAACAAACCGGACCTCGAACAATCGAGGTGGGATACAAAAACATGGCGCCAAGGGCTCGAGAAATCAGGCCCGGATTCGGACTTTTAAAAAATTAGAAAGGCTTCACAAAAATCGTATTGAGCCCAGAAAACTGGGGTTGGGTCTCCTGAACCACGTGCCTGGGCGCGATAAGCCTCTCTGGGACCTAGAAACAACGTACCGAAGCCCCAAAATTGTACTGGGGCCCCACAACTGTGCGTCAGAAGACCAAAATAGACACATCGGGACCCTAAGAGCACAACGGGGGCCGAAAATACAACTGGCCCTCCAAAGCGCACAGAGTCTCACAAAAAGCGACAGGGCCTTAACACATGCGTTGCAGCCATAAATATACATACCGGGAGGTCTAAAAAATACACTGGAAGCTCTCAAGGCACACAGGGGTCATGATAACGCACAAGGGCCTGAAAAAGTGGTTGAGGCCGCAAAAGGCAATATGGTTCCAAAACAAACAAAAAGACCGGGCGCTAATAAACACATCGGGGTCTTCGAAAACGCCCTGACACGTCAAAAAAAAAACTCGGTGCGCAAAAATGCAACAAACCCTAAAACGAGCAGGGGGTTCGAAGATGTTTTAGGCCCCTAACAAAAATGGATTGGAGCCATAATACACAATCATAGAGCAAGAAAGACGCAATGGGTCCAAAAAAGAATGCTAAGGCATGGCCTCGGTTCGGTAGCCAATCTGGGAGGATAGCAGCAAAGATATGAAGTGCATCAAACCTCAGCGGAAACCGCATTTCATAACTACCAGAAGATGTGGAAAGTAGAAAACTAATGATCGAATTGAATCAATCGACTTTTCGCAGCGAACGCCCATACGAAGCATTCCATCACGTCAAATATGGCGCAAGTGTATCATGTGGCAGCAATTAGCAAAACGCAGAAGGCCTCGCAGAGGCCGTAGCATCGCACGAAGTGTGGCGAATGCACCGAATACGAAAGATGGGTGTGCACGTGCACTGACGTTGCCGTCGTGGCGACCGGGTGCTATGAACTGGAATGCCTGAAATTGTGAAATTTTGCATTTTAAAGTGGTGGGTAATACATTTTAAATTGAAGTTGTGGGCCTAATACATCTTCGAAACACTGCTCGTTTTAGGGCTTTGTTGCTTTTTTGTGCACCGAGTATGTTCTACGTGGCAGGGCGTTTTCGAAGATCCTGATGTGTTTATTTAGCTCCCGGTCGTTTTGTACGTTTTGGAACCATGTTGTCTTTTGTGGCCCAGCCTCTTTTTCAGGCCCTTGTGCGTTCTCATGGCCCCTGTGCGCCTTGCGAGCTTGCAGTGTATTTTTTTTTGCGCTCCCGGCATGTTTATTTAGGGCTGCAACGCATGTTTTAAGGCCCTATCGCTTTTTGGGAGACTCGGTGCGCTTTGGAAGGTTAGTTGTATATTTGTGCACCGTTGTACTCTTAGGGTCCGGCTGTGTATATTTGGGGCTTCTGATGCACATTTGTGGGGCCCCAGTACGATTTTGGGGCTTCGGTGTGATTTTTCTGGTTCCCAGCGCGACTTATCGCGCCCAGGCGCGTGGTTCCGGAGACCCAACGCCAGCTTTCTGTGCTCAACGCGATTTTTTGTGGATCTTTTCTGGGTTTCATGTCCGAATCCCGGTCTGATTTTTCGAGCCTCTGGCGCCATGTTTTTGCATCCCACCTCCATTTTTCGAGATCCGGCATGCTTTTCGGTGCCATACGCAATTTTTGAAGGCATCTGGAAAAAAATGTTCGGTGCTCCAGAGCCATTTTCCTGATCCGGACATTTATTCGTTGGAATCTCTCCTTTCTTGGAGGGCTCCAGCTTGACTTTTTGGGATAGCGATCCGGTTTTGTGGTATAGGTGTAATTTCAGCAGTGTGAGGCAACTTATCAAGGTACCAAAAGAAAACCTTAGAACTGGGTGGTGGAGTTAGGGTTGAAATCCGACCAATCAGAAACCATAGTGGTAGATTAGGCCCCTCCACAGGGTAATTTAGTTGATAACTAATTATATTATTTCGAAATGTCCCCTTTGACAAAATAGCGGTCGAAATCCAAGGACTTCTTAATGGGCGTAGGTGTCAGTCGGTACAGTCTCCCCCCTCCCCTGCAAATCCGTTTGCCCCCTCCTGCTTGACGCAAATATAGGTACTCCACTGGTCCCTCATTAATTTTCCGAAACATACGCCCATGGGGCAAAACCAACACTGAGGGGACAAATTACCCCTCACAAGCATACAATACAACATACATGCCCCATATAAAATGGGATGAATGATGTTTTTAAATGCATTTTCTTCGAACAAACTTCTTTTCTGTTATTACAGCCTGCATGATTAGAGCTTCCCAGCTTCCATACCTTCTCAGTCATTTACAAAACGGTACAGCACAGCGAAAACGATGGGCGTAACGGCGTGGAATTTGAAGGTTTGGATTATGTATGCACTGACATTGTTGCATTGTTGCATTGTCATTTATGCATTGCCGTTCAATGCTTGTTCTTGCCGTGAATTTATTCGCTGAGGATATATTTTAGCTCGTGTGACAGTTGCCTTGCAGCCAGCACCAAATGTTATAAAAATAAACAAATTCCTAAGATGGCGCTCAGAAAACCAATGCAATCCGCTTCTCGTTGTCACCTTTGCGAAATTGTCGTCCTATGACTGGGAAATGATCGTTCAAGCTTTGCTTATGACATCAAGCTGGTGCGAATAAATAACAGTAGTGATGAATCTAGCTATATTTAGTTAGACTTGGAGGACTTAAAAGTGGGTTGATCAATGGCAGATATCTGTAAGATATGCTTAGCACCAGCCCCGCCAGCTCGCTGCAATCTAGAGGCCAGCGGGAAGATTCGAGAAAGCATTGAGACGTTGGTTTGTTTTTGCACTTATGTATTTGTCCAAATATTACTTATTTATACCCTGGTATGACGCAGTTTTCAGCGAAAATTATTAGTGCAATTGCGTTTTGAGTAAATGATGCACCATGCCAAGAACAAACAAAACACCAATATCAAATCATGTTCCCCATTCTCGAACAATAGTAAGAGCCTGAAAACAATATGACACCCTAACACAATGGAGGCCCCCTTTCGGGGAACAGGAGGCCCCCTTCCGACCTAGTCCCCCCCTGGAAGAATTTCGTGGCGACGCCACTGACTGCTGCCCCTGAGCACCCAAAATACACTAGATCAAACGATAAATTTTGAGATGTTCATCATGAACAAGTTTTCGGCGCGCTTTGCGCACCGCTGGCTTTCTTCTATTTCCTCACAATTCTTTGGGTTGGGCCCCTTAAAAAAATTAGGGCTGCGCCACTAAACGTGAATGACTGGCTATAGATGCTTATGCCGCTCGCATACGCCCACTCAGTCCCTCATCATAGGGTCTGGCGACTGTATAACGTTCCCAAAAATGAATAATACGGAATATAAGACAACAACTCTGCTTACGAAGAAACACTAACATTGGCACCCCTGCTCTAGAACGGCAAACAGCAGGAAAAGAGCTTACACTGCAAACCGTCTTTCCGGTCAGATTCTCACACCCCGTCCCGGGGGAGGTTTTCATTTTACCCCTCCCCTCTAACTTCCAAACTAAGCTTTGCACGAAAACCAGAGCTGTCCTCGGAAATCGCTCGACGAGCAGGACCCAAAACCACCCTCAAAATTGTATCCCCTAAAACGTGATGTCACTAGAAGGGTCTGTGTGATCACAACTAACATTATGTTTTTGCCTCTGGGGTATTCATGTTGGGGATATTTTAAACACAAAAAATATTCGGAATTAGAAAAGGAAGGCGAAATCGGCCATGGCTTGAACATCCGCCCCCCCCCCTGGAAAAAATCAAGATTGTATTGATTTCTTTAAATTTGCAAATTTTTGAGTTTTCAATTGCATTAACTCTGTTCTTCTAATCGGTAGGGAGGACACAGAAATGTTGTTTTAAGTCAACTTTCCGTCATAAAAGTGATTACCTTAGTCAGAATCTTCGATTTTATCTCTAATGGGTAAGTACGCAAAACTAATAAATCATCGAGAACGAAAAAATCCACATTTATTCCGGTGCATTTTGTTGCATCTCTAAAGAGAAGCAAACGCTGAAAATTTCATTAAATAATCTTCACCCGTTAAAACGTGCGAAATGGTTGAACGTTTTTTGGAGGTGACCTCATTTGTCCTTGACTCACTCCTTGACCGTAGATACCTGACCTCAACATTTTCACACATGTCAAATTGATGTGGGAAGAGGTATGCGACATATCGGTGTGCTGTCGCGCGACGTTTTTCACTATCCGCTTAAAACATTAGGGGTCTTAAAATGACTCTCCCCGAGGCTTAATGGAACCATTAAATCTCGGGGAACCATGTACCATGAATTCCAAGAAACCATATTTGACAACCATGTCAAATATTGCTTCAGCGTATGGCTCAGTAAATTTTCACCACGCTGCACACCGCCACTTTCCCCAAAGTTTTGGGACAACCTCAAGGAATGGGAGAATGACTTTCACCCCTTCTCCAACACGCTAAGTTTACCCTGCATTTCCCAGTGGGTCTTCCACAACCTCCGACCATAAGTGATGTCAATTTATTTGCGCAAGAGACAGCTGATACCTTCGTCGGTTGGGTTTTTCACCTCTGGATGGCTATCGCTGCTAGATTTGGCTGCCATCCAGAGCGCGGCCCTTTCGCGCAACACTAGTTCTCGCCTGGAGCGCTGGCGAAGGCGCGGATCTCGCCGTTTGGTCACCGTCGTATAACACTGGCATCAGCTGGGGGCCGCTGTCGACGCGTCTGCACCGCGCCGAACGGAAGCCGGTGTGATCGCCAACCCTTGGCACCGGCTGTGCTTCATGTGTATTGGTGTTGGTGGTGTCGGTATCAAAATACGACAAACAAGCTGGGCGTGGCAGGGCTGGTCTGGCGCGACGTTCACTGGCTGATCCCCGCGTTCACTGGCTGGTCCTCACGTTCACGCGGCGGCCAGTGAGCGGTTGGACTGATTTGTCCGAGCTCTGTGAAAAGATGGCCACTGAATCGCCTCAAGTCGGCAGCAGCAGCGAACCAGCGCGGGCGTTGGCCATGCAGGTGGGCAGTCTGAGCCAGAACCATCTTGAGGTGGGACGACATTCCTCTGAACATGACAATTTTAAATGTAGGAACATGAGTGGAGGCCCTCAGTAGCAAGGGTGACAAGCAGGCTTTAGACGGTTAATAAATCGTCGAATGCATGGGTAAAGTTCCCGCTATTTTAGTCGCTGGAACAACGGATTTTGAGATATTCTCTCTCCACACCCTGTTTAGTAACACAACTTAGCAATTTTCCGGGACGATTTGGGAAAATCGTGGCCCCATGTTAAGGTCCCGAACACCCCCCCCCACTCCCCCTACTCCATTCACGAGTGTTGTATTGCACCCCTTTTCTCGTAACCATCCAAGTAATAGATGTGGAAGCTATTGGTGATGTCGGTACAAGCTTCCCTCGACAGTAATAGGCTCGGATTCAAATCACTACGGTAGTTGTATCACAGTTCTGGTTCTAAATTCCTTCGGAACTTTTCCGATCTGCTACAGGGACATCGCTGTTTTCCATATATTATCTTGGCTTATCGTGCATCAGGTCGATTGCAATGGGAGGTCGGACATGCTCTACATCCCATCGATGGGGTACGGCGCTTTCAGAAGTTACCAAAATATGTCTTCTCGGGTGACGAAGTGACCAGGTTGAATCTCCGTCTAAAAGAACGTTGAAACACGCCCATGTTGGATTAGTAACGCGCTTAACTCGTAAAAATCTCCATCTATCACCGTCAAATCAAACATGTCCTTACAATAGTACGCTGGATGACATGGGTAATCTGGTTATGAAGGAGGCCGAAGGACTTCCAAGGGCAGATCCAGGAATTTGCATGAGGGTACTCGTCTGGAAGGGCGCCACCACTTCTTCGGAACGGCGCCATTGCGAAAGTCCCTGGAATTTCTTCGGCTGATAATCTGCTCAACTGGGAGGGGTGCACTGGAGCATTCTGAAGGGGCGTCTTTTCCTCTCAAGGGGCACCTATGCCTCTGCGATGTGCGCATTTGGACACAGAAGTCCGTGGACCGTTCGGAGGATGGAAGGGGAGGGGGTGTCCTCGAGCCTTCCGAAGGGGCAACTTAGCCCGGTCAAAGGGGCGCCACCTTTCCATTGGGGACATGCCCTCAGTGCCCCCTAGATCCGATCCTGAGTTTTATTTCAAGTACCTGAAAAAATCAATTTGAGTGGACTGGTTTTCACGCTTTTGAAACATATAACATCCTTGAGGTACAGTAAAAAAAAACTAAAGTGCACCTCCTCAAACGAATCACGCTCCTCGTGTTGGATGCAGCTTGGCGTAAGCATTGGTCCCCACTGCACGCTCCCCACATGTGCTGTCGTCTCCTATGTATCTACACACGTGCAGCCTTTGCACTCTGTATACCGACAACACGACTGTGCTTTGAGTTGCTGACCACAGCTGCTCGTGCCCACGTGCCGGCAGGTGCTGGCGACCTTGGCCATGTCGGTGACGCAATTCAGCCTGGCGGGCAGCTTCGCGTTCGCCGGTGTATTCATCGAGCAGCTGACCTCGCCCGAAGCCGACGTGGCGCTGATGAGCGGTCAGATTGCTTTGGTGGCGCCCATCTTCAGCGCCGGCACCTTGCTCGGCTTCGTCGTGTCCAGCTACGTCAGCCCAGCGGTGGGTGCCGTGCGTGCGGTGCAGCTCTCGGTGCCAGTCATCACCGCCGGCTGGGCACTGATGGGGCTCGGCACCGGCTTCGCCATGATCCTGGCGGGCAGGACGCTGGTGGGTGTGGGCGTGGGCGTTGCTATCGGGCCCGCCACGATGTACGTGGGCGAGGTCAGCTCTCCGCACATCCGCGGACGCCTGATCACGGCGATGATCGTCAACTCGTGCTTCGGCATCACGTGTGTGTACCTGCTGGGCTGGCAGCTCAGCTGGCGACACACGTGTCTAGTAATGGGCGTCGTGCCCATGCTGCTGCAGTTCGGCATCACGCTCGTGCTGCCGCGCTCCGCCAAGTGGCTCATCGCCAAGGGGCACCCGGACGAGGAGGCCGAACGGTCGCTCCGCTTCTACCACGGCCATCAGTACGATGTTGCCAAGCAGCTCGCCGAGGTCCGCGCCTCTCTCGGCGAGGAGCACAAGCACGGCGCGTCGGTGTTGCAGGTGCTGTCGCTGCTCAGGCATCGGCACAACCTTATCCCACTCTGTCTCGTCCTGACACTGAAAGCATTCTTCGTCTTCTCGGGCGGTCTGTCGAGCTCGTCGTTCGCGCCGGTGATTTTCAGAAACGTCGGCAGTTTCAGCAGCCCCTACATAGGTTCCATCCTTGTGGGTGTGACACGCATGATCGCCACAGTGGTCTCCAGCGTCATCATCGAACATGTCGAGCGGAAAACGTTGGTAATATTCAATGGCGTGGCTGGAGGTGTGGTGTGTATGATGACCGGGCTGTATTTCTTCTACCAAGATCAGCTGGCTGACTACGCGTGGATTTCGCTGGTGTGCGTGCTCCTCATCGTTGGGCTGATGTCAATTGGCATCAGCCCCGTCATGAATGTCATGTTCGCCGAACTTCTGCCCAACGCCATTCGCGCTGAGGTTGGAGGAATCTGCCTGCTGTTCTTCGGTACGTGCAACTTTATCATGATGTACGCATTCCCGCTGGCACTGGACAGCCTGGGCATGCCGGTGACGTACTGGTTCTTCACTGCCATTCACGTACTGATGGCCATATTCGCCTACTGGTTGCTTCCTAAGACGCGCGGGAAGTCTCTGGAAGAGATACAAAAGCTGTTTGTTACAAAAACGGCGGAAGTGACGATGGGAGTTGTCCATGCTGAACCATCTAATCAAGAGAGCGAGTGCACAAAGCTGTGAGCGCAGGCGCGTGCATGGGGCAGCGACCGTGTTGAACTCGCCCAGTAATAGGCCGCTTGAGGTGCTACCATAGAAGTAGCTGTATTGGCGTTCCATATTCAGGCATGCTAGCTTCAATGTAATATCACCCTAAACATCAGGCATTCCAATAGTTAGTATCTTAGCATGCCACCATCAGGTGGGAATATAGTAAGGGACGGTGTAACCCTAACCCGAAGCCATCATATTTTTGAAGAAATGTTGAATGGTGTCGGGTGCTGTAGTTATCTGGTATGGCGTGGCGTGGAGCGCGCGCTAAACGTCCGCCGTGTGGTGATTGGTCAATCGGAACGGTACCTTGAACGGGATCATAAATGTGCATTGTTTCTGATGCACGCTGATCGATGACGACATTTTCGAGAGACATACACGCAGTAATGACGCACAACACACTACGAGACATTTTGACAAATATTACCGAATATTATAGTTGCGTTGCTGTGTGTCACCAGCTTTTTAAGAGGTGCTCGGATAATGCGGATGGGCCGGAGAAAATGTTTACCCTTCACTCATTCCCCATTTAAGCACAGCGTAGGAGGAAATCACGAAACAGCGATCATCCATCCACGCTTCCGGGTGGTATACCCACACCATCCTGTGAAGGACGAGGGACAGAGGGTAACCATTTTACTCCTGACCATTTCCCTGCTCATTTGGAACATGGTCGGCACTCTGAACAGAGGGCTGGTGATCAGCATCACTGACCGCCCTCGTCTGTGTCCTAGTCACAAGGACCAGTGCCTGACTGGTACGTCGTGACAACATCGACATATCGAAGACACATTTCACAGAAATAACATGAAGACATTTTTGGATACCTTTTTGCTCACTCCTCTTTGTCAGCTTAGTTTGATTTAGTCCTATGTGACAAGGGTGGTGTTTCCTATGCTTTTGGTGGGGTCCCCACCATCTTTGTTTCGTCCCCACCAACTTCTTCCACGTTTAATATGGGACCCTATGGCGTGGGACCCACCAACCAAGTTGGCAGCACTCATTGCTTCCATACAGGGCTGGAGAACGCCTTGAAACCCAACGGGAGGGTCCTGAAAGAACCAGAAACTTGATTATCACCGGTTCGGTGGCGACATAATCTATAGGAGTTAGTAACCATAAATCGCCCACTTCAGAGGAATCTCTTCCTCTGATAAAGGTAGAAAACGTATGCATCTAAATATATATATAAATATATATATACATATATATATATATATATATATATATATATATATATATATATGCATATGTATATATACATATATATATGCATATATACATATATATATAGATGTATGTATATATGCATATATATATATATTTATATATATACATATTAATTTTTGCAAACTCTCAACTGGTATATTTGGGTCACCTACAAGGCCAATGTACTTCTTTGTTATAACTTCTCATCGCATACTTTGAAAATATAGTGTTCGGGAAACAATTCGGGGATGGAAATTAACCGTCGAATTAGGTTTTCACGTAAACTTCTTTTAAAAAAAAACTCTTAAAACAAGTTCAATGGTGGATGCAGCTTACCACCGTTGGCTGCCTTACCTATATCATGCTATGCAATGTATTATCAGTCTACAGCTAACAAGAGGGCACATTCTGCTACCGGTTGTAGGAATATGGGAACTGTTGCGATCTCCTGGTTACGCAACATTAATTGTGATTGGCAGACTTTTACCCGAAACCCAGAACAAAGTGCCTGCTATTCCCAGGGGAAATGTCTGCTATATGTCACTGACCTATCCGATGGGGAACAGAAGCGAACATACCGATCGACAAGCCTCTAGATGAGACATCTCGGACCGCGGTATGGGTGTTGAAACGCATGAATATGGGCGCAATGTGAATAATAATTCGACGTGTACAGTACATCGACAGGCTCCGTGCTCATTGCTTGCAAATTGAGCATGTCTAGAATCTTCTAGTGCACATTCGGTGCACATGCGTTGAAACAAAAACGACGCGTCCTTGTCACTATGAAGCGTTATCAGCACAGCCAACCGCCTGTATTAAGCCCATGGTGAACATCTCCATGTCGGTGCATCATTCTATACAAATGATGATTGCGATGCAACGCATTGCCCAAGACGACTCCCCATTGAGTATTCGAACTCAACTTAAGTGTTGTTGGGTATTCAGCAGAGCCGCATCCGTTGTCACGGCGTCTCTTTGGAGTTGCACATCAGAAATGTTTTCCAAGTGCTGGAATTACCAGCATATCAGCTGAAAAGTCTTCGAGTCCAGTCCAGGATGGCCGAAGGACACCGGCCGAAGCCACAAGAACTTCCTCGTTTACCAGATCTCCGGGGATTGTCGAAGAACCCGTGGACGATGCCAGAGGAATTTCCTGAATCCCCGGTGCATTTCGCAAGGCTGGACTTACCCTCAATGTTATTGAGGTTGCATTCCCCTACGTGGGCGGAGGCTGTGACTGTCCTCCGAAGAATCGTCACATCAGTGGAGCATCGGGAACGCGGCCGACGAGCGTTGGGTGCACGGGCTCGGTATCCATCTGAGTCACAGTGCGGGACTCTCTCACCCGTCGGTGGTCACGGAACGTACCCTTCTTCCGGATGCCAAAGAGGAGCCCCATTGGGCATGCTGGGGACACACGATTCAAATGTTGATAGATCATGCGGCTGGTATGCTTGGCTTCTTCCACAGCGATATCACATAGAGCATCATCGGTCCACTGAGTCCTCGCTGACGGTTCCGGAAGGAACAGAGGCATTGTACTCCTTGGGGTGAGCCCAACGCCGCCGCTGTTGTTTCCCCGGGAGGGTGGGCCAGCTATGGCCACACTCCTCAGAGGGAAACGTCGCTGATGGACGCGACATTTGGGGGTTGCACCCTGAACCGAGTCTGGACGAGCCTCACGCTTGTGTTTGAGATAATGTGCTGCCATTGCTCTTGGTGTGGACAAGGACCTTGGACCACGAGCAAACCCAGAGCATGTTAGCGATGCTGTGCTGACGACGGACGTTTGCGTATCATTGATGGAGAAATTGTAGCGCTTAGGAACAAGCTGGCTTAACCTGCATTTTAAATGAAAAGATGCGTCAAGGGCAGCAACATGGGAAATCAGGCTCGGTCTGGCCCAGACCTGTTCACCTGGGTAAAGTATGAACCCGGCGCTACCCGTGTCCAGGCCCAGCCCCAGAGCCTACCCGGACCAACTCGTTCAGGAATGGGGGGGGGGGGTCGGTAGCTGGGCCGTTCGCCATGCCACGAGTCACTGCAAGCGCATTGGCACTCCGGTACTCGTTTCTATCCGATCAGATCACGGGCAATCCTGTGCCCGCCGCTCCCGGGGAAGGCTATCACCCGATCTATACGACCGCTGTTCTTGCAGGGAGAATAATTTGCGTACTAGCCTGGGCGGACAAGTGTCGTTGGCAGAGAAGCTAATATTACATGTAACACCAAGCGAAGCTGATGCACCATATTACTGAACTGCAGACGACACATTTCATGAAGTAGTCTGTTCATATGCCGTTTGAGGTATTATTCCTTTTTCGAAAGGCATTAGCTATAAACAGCTACACACATGAGCAAAACACGGATCGAAATTGTCAAATCCTCTCCAATCGGTATTCGTATGATCCAATCCAAGCCGTGTCCGTGCTGGACAGAGATATCCATCTGTTATCCAATCAGTCACAACATGAATTATAGCTACAACCTGATTGATTCCAATAATAAATGGCACTGTACCATCAATAATAAACAATATTTTAATCAACAAGATCAGGCAAAAGATCAATTTGCCATTTGATGTAATATGTGGAGTACATTTTTCATTAGCAAACCCATATTTTACAGAAGCATACAATTTCACTTCAGATCGCATGTGCAGTCCAGTGCATGTCAGTCAGTGTGCAGTCCAGTACAGTGCATTGCATGTGCAGTCATAACAAACATACATCAACCTGAAATTAGTAGTTTTTTTTGTCAGTGCAGTGTTGTTGTTATTGGGGTTTCGGGGCGCATCAACTGCATAGGTTATACAGCGCCCATAATGTAGTGCAGTGTGATTCGCTTGCTTATGTTGCAATACCCATCTGGGCACCTGGATGTGACACACTACACTGCAAAAAAAAATTATTAGCACGTTTGCTGCTAATTGAATGCTAATTGGCTGCTTCAAACAACGCTGTTCCCTAAGGATGCTAGTAACAAGCATAAGGATGCTAGTAACAAGCATAAGGATGCTAGCAACAAGCACCATATGTACTATTCGGCTGGAAGGGGCTGATTCTAGCCTGCAGGTGCTAGACTGCAAGAATTAGGATGCTTCATCCTAGCAGCCATGGGTGTTGTGCCAAGCAGTCCATAATAATACAACTGCTTATGTCTAGCACTGTTACAGTCCGTGTTTTTTGGCGGGAGTTTGAACGCTCTATGGCTGCTTACAGTTAGCAATTGGGTAGTTAAAATAAGCAGCGTGGAAAAATGGCGGGAACATTAGCACCTTAACGCTGCTTAACGAAACAACTGCACGAACATTCGGCCATTTTGGTTTGGGATTCGATGGCGTGCGGATCGGTGTAGTCGTGCGGCAAGATTAAAGTGAAGAAGAGAAGTCTCTCTGGGATCAATAGAAGCTCTGGATCCAGAATCTCATGCCTATCATAGTCTGTACAAGGTGGGTGTGTCTTCACAGCAAATGTTTTACCACATCCCTGGCATAAATCTGATTATGTCGGCATCTTGCCAACCTCGCTGCATACACCCCTGAAATTACGGGCGCTGAATGACTTACGCAGTTGATGCAACCTCAAGCTACAATAACCAACATACCTGAGCTTGACGACACATACTACCTGGCATGCTTAGCAAGGCATGTGTGGTATTGCTCTGGGACAATCAAGTTAAATGTTATTTTATGGCATCATTATTAATCTATGGACACTGAGAAGCTGGGTGTGGCTCTGCCAGTTGCAGCTTATTCTGTGGGCTAAACAAATAAATGAAGGAAAGTGTCTGGGTTAGGTTTCGTTGGTTTATTTGGTATTATTGTCATTTAAGGTGTCCATGATAAAAGTCTTACACCCATTTTCCTTCATGAAGCAAACAACTGGGTTAGGCTACATGATATTAGATATTTTTAGTTGCAAAAATTTGAGATTGAAATGAAACAAAACCTCTAATACTTTTTACTGTTGCTGTACGTTACCGTAATAAATACTAAATTTGCTTTCCTATATTTATATATATATATATATATATATATATATATATATATATATATATACATGTCCTCCTTTGCTGTTTGCATACGAATGCATTACAAGGGTATATCGCCTGTAAGCATCCTGTTCGCTGTAATATTTAAGATCGGTATCGGAAGCTAACATGTAGCAAAAGAAGTCACTTCCGCCCGCATAAACACAGTAAGTCAGCAGCACCTGTACGTTGCTATCAAGGAGATCAATTTCGATTTAAGCACCAATGGGTGCTAAATATGCTAGCACCATAGGCGAACCGTACCCAGGAGGTGCTGGTTTTTGGCGTGAGCAAAAACTAGCACCCTGGGGGTGCTAAAGCGCACGCGCCCCATGGGTGCTCATTTCAAGCACCCTGCTACTAAATATAGCCCAATGATGAGGTGCTAGTTATAAGCGCGATGCTTATATTTAGCACTTTAAATTTTGCGATGCGATGCCAACTCCAGAAAGGTGCTTAATTCAAGCAGCCCTGTGGTGCTGGAATTTAACATTTGAAATAGCACCAAACGGGTGCTAATTTTTTTTTATAGTGTACTCAATGACCATCTGGGCACCAGCCGCAAGATCGCAAGACGCTGCCCCCTAGCAGCGTGGTGGTTATTCGCGAGTTGCTACCTCCTAGCAGCGTGGCGGTCGTCTGCGAGGTGCTGCCCCCTAGCAGCGCGGTGGCCATCCGCGAGGTGCTGCCCCCTATCAGCGCGGTGGTTATTTTCCAGGTGCTGCCCCCTAGCAGCGCGGTGGTTATTTTCCAGGTGCTGCCGCCTAGCAGCGCGGTGGTCATCCACGATGTTTTGCTAATGGCTTATAGTCAGTGAGCATGGTGGGGAAGGTTACCGTACCGGCTAATCGTTGTCCTGACAATGCAAAGCTACGTTAAATGTTAAAAGGTCAAAGAGAAAGCTTATCCAGCGCATGGGTGTCCGATTGCAAAAAATAAAACAGATGTGGAGAACATAGCACGCTCACCAAAAGTAAGTCAGCCCGAAGTACGCTGGTATTGACAGAAGCGCAACCCAGCAGAGATGGGTGCCCCCAGCGCTCGACGAGGACCCGGTCTGGTAACCTCTGGCGGGGTCCGTGCTATGTTTCCGGACATAGCGGAACAAAGATAAATTGTAAACACCTTCGATTTTGTTTACGACAAGCATAACACAGAAGACAAACATGAAACTGTACGAGGTGCTGTACCGCGAGGTGCTGCCGCCTAGCAGAAGCATATCGAGGACTGTGTGAAGGGGAACCAAACAAAACCGAAGACGAAACAGAGATCGCTATCGGCGCGCCGCGCGCCGAGAAATTCTGGTTTTGCGTGGTGAAAATCTTCAAATTTGTTAAATCTTGTATAATTTTGGTTGCTAAGGGGAGGCTCAGCCCCTGCCCCCCCTCCCCCTCTTTGCTGCGCCTATGCGTCTAGACTCTGCCGCCTAGCATGACGATGGCCAACCGCGAGATGGTACCGCCCAGAGCGCGGTGGCTGTCATGATTTCTGCGGATGCCGGAAACTAAGTTATTGCCGGTGAGACCTTCGCTCGATCGATCGCCCAAGAAGCCGGTGCAGGGACGCGAGAACCAAGGGAGGCACAACCTCTGTGACCAGGGCTGTAAACATTCATCGTAGACTCATTATTATTCACGCAACGTCATAATGTTAGTGCTAAAATTAACAGATTTGGGGAACAATTGCACCCTCCTACCCTCCCACTCCCGCTCCACCGGTAATCCGCCGTCCCTGGTGGAAGCTACCTTAGAGTTAGGCAGAGAAAAACACAAAAATACATTCTGATGTCTAACGTTTTGTAAAGCCCATATATACAAATGGTACAAAGAAATTCGAACCTGGGGAGAGGTGGACGTGTTCAATAGCCGTTGTGAAGGGCGCACCGTTCGCAAGGTGTCAATTTCGATAATCGCGAGACACCGTTCACAAGGTGTGCACATTCCTTCGACTGTCGCGCGCACACTCACCACGACCTCGCCCGGCAACCACCCGGGCCGAATACATTGCCGGCTGTCAAACACATGCGTTAATGGAAGCACTGGAAACGGTTCAACGTGCAAAAAGCACGGCTGGCAGAGTGGCTACTGACTTCGGAGGGGACTGGCCGACGCCAGGAGGAGCGAGAGGGTGGGAGGACGAGAACAGATGCAGTGTTGCTAGTCAGCTTCGTCCACAACAAAGCCGGCCCAGATTTGCACGATTCTCGACGGCTAAATCTTAAACACAAGAATGGACGATGCAATCACCCATGCAGCTGTTAGACAGCCAGTAATTTGGAGAAGTATATACATGCTTTACACGCCAGCTACCATCTAACCAATGCCCTGCTCACTGAAAAAGAAACGGTTTGAGAAGATGTTTGTTAGGTTGCTCACGAAAGGACAGTTATCGGACTCAATGTTTTGAATCAGTGCAGTTTTTGGGCAGTGAGAACCTATATTTTGCGGATTTATGTCATGGACCAAGTAAGTTTTTCAATATTCATGCGTAATTCTATCGAGGCATCGTGAGAAATAATGCAGGTCTCAAGTTGTATCAAGTTGCGGCTACCATGAGAATAGATACTGGACTCATATTTTTCTCCAACGGCGTCCGGCCGCCATATTGCTGTGCAATCCGTCTGGAGTTACCCAGCTATAGCTTCACAATGACTGCAGTCCGAATTGTGCAGGTAATTATGGAGAACAATGGTAAGTCGAATTGCATGACATGCTATTCCTTTACAAATTGTATATAGCTGCTTACTATGCTTCTTTGCATCATAGGTTTGATCAACTGCAGGGCGGCAATTTCGAAAGCTCAAAATGTTACGCCTTTAGCGGCTAGTAATAACTTGTGCAACGACAGCTACAGTGAAGCCTTGTGATTTTGTGCAATCATGTTGTATTGGGCTCAAACGTAGTAAACACCGTCTTCATTTGGGTATAAAAGTGTTCGGCAAACAACACAGGCGATTTCCCGTATGTTCCACGAACCCAACAGCGGTGTTCGGAATACAGCACGTGTATCTGAGCCTGGTAAATCTAGTGATGTGTGTGTGTGTGTGTATGTTGAATTCCGAACACGGGCTTAACAAGCATCTTAGACCCGCAGGGTTGCACCTGGGAAGGGCGGATCCAGTAATTATCATTGGGGAAGGGGCGCATTTCCTCGGAGTGGTGCCTTCAGCGGAAAAAAATTCGCTCAGTGGGGAGGGGTATACTGAAGTTTACTGAAGGGGCAACTTTCTAACCCAAAGACCACACCACTTCCACAATGATAATTACTGGACCCATCCTTGCCATGTGCAACCGTCCGTGCTTAAAATGCTCAAGTCCGTGTTCGGAATTCAGCACGCACTTCAAACCGGTTCCAGCTAAGGTGCACGTGTATCTGCACATTAGCAGGTGCAGATGCACGTGCGAACACCGCTGTTCGGTTCGGGGAACACACGGAAAATCGCCTGTGCTGTTTGCCGAACATTTTTATACCCCAATGAAGACGGTGTTTAATACATTTGAGCCCAATAAAACACGATTGCATAAAATCACAGGGCGCAAAAGTTATTAGTAGCCGCTAAAGGCGTGACATTTTGATCCTTCGGAATTGCTGGCCTGCAGTTGGCCATGGTGAACTGCATTATTATATATTTGCAGATCTATAATTCAAGGAAGCTTAGTAATCAGCTGCATACGATTTTTAAAGGACTATAATGTCATGCGATTTAACTTACTATTGTTCTCCATAATCAGCTGCATACTGCGGACTGCAATCACTGTGAAGCTACGTCCCACCGTTAACGTGTTAGGTGTCCTCCTCGACCAGCACCTTGGCTGGTATTCTCACTGTCTCAGAGCTTCTCTCACATTCACACTGAACTGTCTCCAGCTGACGATTGACACTGTCCGACAGTCCCGTCACTGTTGAAGACGGTTGGGTGGTGACAGAGACCATACCTGTGGCAGGCTTATTTTCAGCACCCTATGGGCTGTTCATAAAGTCATATAGTCATAAAGTGCTAAGGCTTAATAAGAGCCACAGGGGCCCATCTGGGTTAAGCCTATCTAGAAAAGATACTAGAAAAGTACATGCTCTTACCCCAATCAATCCATTATCACGGGAGCTATATATCCCAGCCTATCTAGCACCATTCACCTGATATTGCATAACACGCTCCTCAAATTACAAACTCCTTCGATCATGCCCATTGTGCTACCATAGCCAATCTCATCAGTATCACATCCCGAAGGAAGGTGCTTAATCCACTGCTAGGTACACCCTATATAAGGTTATAAAGTGTTTAGACTTAATAAGAGACCCAAGGGCCCATACAGTTACGTCTGTAAATGGAAGATACCATAAGCCTGGCAAAAATACCCACCCCAACCATCACCACATCCTACAGAAACCATCCACCGACATCCCACACACCCATCAATGCCCATCTACCCCAGCTATCCAGCCCCATTCCCCAGATCCCCATCAACACATGCGGATTGAAGGCCCCACCAACAACTTTCAAACTGCATCCACGCCCGCTTAAAGGGGTCTGTGCCGTGCACACCCACCCAGCAGAAATCTCACCCCATCCATCACAAGTTAGAACTCAAAAACAAGATTTTCCTGTCTAAAAAATTGTCCACCCTACTTTTAAATACCTTCAATGAGGAACTCCCCACAACATCAGGAGGCACCCTATTCCACTGATCAACAACCCTTTGACCGAAAGGGTTGTTGTTCGATAATATCAAACAGATATTGTTCCAATATATCTGTTTGGGGATAAAGGAGGCCCAGAGCCCGGCGTGGAAAATAACTAGCAAAGCAGTTGCGTTCTAGCTTAACTTGCTTTCGGCGTAAATCCTTGGAGCTTCCGGTGTCTCCTTTATGCCTGGGCAGGTGAACAGCACGCTCACACATATGTCCCGGATTGATGTCTTCGAGTGACGTAGCGAATATGCAAACGACGATGATATTTGATGCAAAGACATTCCTGTTTCTATGGTATATTTTTGGAATACATTTGGCAAATAAACATAATGTTGTGGTGCTCACAGCTCTTCTTCAATGACTTCGCTGGCCATCGCCAGGACATCATCCGCTGAGGAAGCGATGAGCGGCATGTGTGGCAGATGATGCTGATAAGTGTGCGGCACTCTAGAGCTGTACATTAAAAGTATGTCATGTGACACTGGGAAAAGACAACTGTGCATCTTTCCTGTTTTAACTGCGATACCAAAATATAAGGTGTACTTAAGCCTGAAAAAGTTTCATGCGAGAACAGCGATGGACATGTATACCAATACTCACTCTCAGTTGAGGCATGTATTGCTCAAATGAAACCTGAAACTAGTCATATTTGAGTAATAGCTTCGAATGTTGAAACCATTTCATCTTTCTTTCTCTCTCTCTCAACTATTCTCAAGTGAACTAGCTTCAGCGAGAACAAAAATCTGGTTGTTGAGACTTTGAAGTGGCTTTACACGAGTACATTTGCGACGCACGAAGAGTCCGAGTGACACTTGGGACTGGTCTCAATTGAGCGTAGACTGAACAGACCGGCATATCGGTCATGACACCGACTTGGGCGGTCGTACGTAGGTCGGCGTCGCACGTGTCTGGCGCCGCGTTGTCCCCGGCCACCCACGTGTTGGCCGGCCACTCGTTGAGTGGTGGGTTCAGGAACGGCAGACCATTGCGACAGGTCGGTTAGACTAGAAGCTCCGGCATTAGGATATGTCAACTTCATGGGTCAAAGTGCAATTGTGTGTATTTTTCCGTTGGCAAGTCATAAAATCGTGCGTTTTACGTGTAGACTTCAGGAATTACCTTTGTATTGAGATTTGGGATGTCGTACCTAGATGAATTTCCACTTTAAGTATGTTTGTGTTTGCAAATATTCTCATTTTTTTCAGGAGAATGGCGCCCTTGCAGACCAGTGCCACAGGGAAATTCCTGGTACGCCTCTGACGTGCAAATACGCGTGCCCAAGCATATGCTCTGTAATATATATATTTTATAAATGTAGTCCTAATTCCTCCTGGGACAGCTTCATGGACCAGAGTCGTGTTGCCAAGCAGAGCTTGTTGCGTGCACCTCGGACCCACCACCCGATCCGTGAATCCCAGTTCTCAACATGGGCCTCTGTCACAAGCTTGTCACACTTTTCGACACTCCGAGTGTGTGAAGACCAGTCTGTTACATCCACAGACCTCTGCACAACTTGCTTGATCTGAGTTGTGGTGAGGGAACAGGTGAATAAAGGTTCAGTGACCCCCATCGATCCAGTCTATCACTTCTGACAACTTGGTGGCATTTGGATTTATGTTATTTCTTGTTCTGGGCCTGCGATAATTTTCACCCATTTGTGTCTCCCCATCCCCATTCGTCTTTACCTCCAGCATCCTGCCCGATACCTCCCTCCTCTCCTCCCCATCTCACTGCACAGCATGGCCTGCAGCTCTGCCTCTGGATGCGCAAACGAGGCTGACATTACAATGGGCATCGCATCACTTTGTCCAACACCTTCTCATTCCCCAGAGCTCAAGCTGGTACATAATGTACCTGGCCCCTCTACCCAGCTGTGGTTGACTTTGATTGTGCATCAGTTGGGCAAGTTCGCCCAAAGGACGAACTCCACCATCAGCTTGACATTCTTCTAGTGCTTCACATTTAGCCCATGCTTAGACGCCCACAAATTGCACATCCTTAGTGCAGTTGTCAGCCACTTGATATGACAGATTGGTTCAATTTCTAACAGGGTCAAGCATTGAGACAACTTCCCAGTCCCTATGGCCTGGGAAATCCTGTAGCCATAAGTCTGATCTGGAGAGAGGTCCCTCACCACCTCTTCGCTCAGCTGGATCAGGGAGGCACCACACAGATATTGGCGAAAGGATTTATGTCCAGCTTTACAGCAGTGTCCTGCATTTCACCAATCTTGCCACTCCACATATTGCTGAATGTGGGGCCATCCAAGCTGATGATGAAGTGTATCAAGCTCAACTCCCCATTATAGAGGTCACATGCCAGCCAGACTAGCCTCCCGTCAGGCTTGACCTCGACATACTGAACCATTCCTCCCTCCCACCCAGCGCTTGTATTAGTGTAGTTCCCTTCCATTGTCTGGAGGGACTGGTCAGCTCGTCTCTCCCTCGACCAGTCCACCAGATTCTCTGCAATCACACCAGCATGCATTTTAACATTTATGTTATTAACATATTTGTATTAACTGGGGTTATTAACACCAGCCTATTAACATGCAACGCATTGCACACTGGACTAAAACGGCAACTTTGCATCTTCTCCCCAGATGATCTCACTGGTCCCAAGGACAGAAAGTCTGGATTGTATAATTATTGTTATCTAATGCGTGCATCGACGAATTCCTCAATTGTATGTTCCTCTACTGCTCTTGTTTGCAATACAAATGTGCACGCTTGGAGTCACTCAAGTGTTTCCACTTGACACTTATGACGTGAACACGGCGTCCAGCCAGATCATAGCGATATGCAAAATTACATAGCATATGCGAATATTTATATTATTTTCTTTATGATCCTTCCGTAAAAGTGTTTCAGAAATTGAATTGCATCGTATGCTTAATCAGAACAGCAATTTCACATCCTCCCCCATATGACGTTTGTTGACCCGTGACCAGATAGTGTCTACGTGGGCAATTTTAGGTACACACTGTATGCATCCAATCACAGACAAGATTTTGTATTACCTTAATGGCCTGGTTTGCGTTAATGACATGAACTCTCGAAGACAGTCAAATCATTTTACTTTACCTGACCTGTGACCTCACCAAAGACCTCCAAGTAAACAAAATTACTTTCTCTAGATTAAGGTTATTTTACGATACGACTTATGGGGTGTCGTTTGATTCAGTGTAATCGGTTCATTGGTTGCGAAGATACAAGAGTAGCAAAAAGCTCCACCCGAAGTGACTCGTGTGAGTGCAAATACCGCACTGACTGCCGGGTTAAAAGCAGCAGATCAATACAGTTCACAGACGTGAACAGTTCGATTGCATCAAGCCTACCTGGCGCTATTGCACTGTGCATATTAACATGAGAAGTTGTTATTCTTGATCAAGAGACCCACTGGAGCCCCATCACCTGCCAGTGCCAATGTACTTCCTGACACCTGTCCATATATGTGGAGTAGGAACGACAATATATCTATCTATCTATCTATCTATCTATCTATCTATCTACATATATATATATATATATATATATATATATATATATATATATATATATATATATAGTGTGTGTGTGTGTGTGTGTACATCATAAGCGTGTCGTGCATAATTTGGCATCTATTTGGACCCAAACTTGAAAAGTGAGAAGTTTGGGAAGTCCGCCGGTACCTGTACCCGACGAATCGTCACA